>OMNN01098212.1:5983-25003 GCA_900302755.1 Chromis chromis
TTTTATCACTCTAAAAGTTCCACCTTTGCTGCTGATGTTGTTTTTCTGTTATGTCACTGGGCTTTAGTCAAACATGTGCAGCCAGGTAACCTACAGCATTTAGAAATCTGGATAAAGTTGCGTTACAGAAACATTAAGGTCTTTCACTGCATGTTGATCTGTCTAGTATTTACCAACCTGAAACTCTGGGTGGTGCTGGACTAAATAGTGGCACTTAGCGACAGTTCCCATGTTATTAGCTATAGGTTGTCACACCTCAAAGACTTACACAGTGGTTTTTGTAGCTGCATCTGCTTTCAGGTTTCTTAAATCAGAATAATGTTGATTATGCACATAGAGAAACATAAAATAAACACTCACTGACTACATGCCTTATCATAAATCTAACCCCAAACTAAGTTCTAACATGAAGATTTAAATATTCACCTTATTGGTGACCAACATTTAATAAACTGTTTCAGCTGTGCCATTAAAAGTCCAATATTTGATTTCCTCTGAAATGCAGTAGAAGTAGATAGTCTCATAACATGGAAACACTCTAGTAAAGTCTCTCAAATTTGTACTTCAGTGCAGTCATTTTGTTACATTCCTCCACTGGCTGTTGTTGCAGTACATCCTCATCTAAATGCAGCACTTAGTGCACAACTGAGCAGAACTTCAGTCAGTGTTCAAGATCCTGAACCAATAACTGTAATATCTGTATTTTTATTCCAGCAATCCTTTTTTCTCTTCTACGTGAATGGATAATTACAGAACTGGGCTAATGGAACCAGTACAGCAGCCAAAGGTCTGAGAGGACCCCTGTTTCAGACCTCCTGCTTAGTGTGGAGTCACCATCATTGGTTTTAGCTGGAAAGGGAAAACATACATCTACAAGATGTAGAACCGCATCAAAGAGATGCAAAATGACCACAATGTGACATGAATTACCAGAGAGAAATGTCAAACCGCTTTGTCTGTTTCTCTCTGGGTGTCTTACGCTCATCCAGAAGGGATGAATGATCTTTCATATGTAAGTCCAGAGGCCTCTCTGTGCATTTGTGATATCTTAAAGGGATAATCTCATATCTGGAAAAGAAAATCTGGAAGATTTTAGTGATTAAAAAGATAAAATAATATTTTTTTATATCACCTTTTAAACAACACTGATCCACATTTGACCAAAAGAATTTTCACATCTGTCCTCATAAGTTTTGGCAAAATGCCAATTCATTTAGCACTCGACATATTGACCAGACATTTCACCCTTTGAACGCTGTCTGTTTGTACTAATTATTCTTTTATTGCTGTCATATTAATTAGTTTTTGTTGTAGGGAATACAAAGCTGAAGAACTGGACCTGTGATTGTTTGAACTGAAATAAATTGTTGTTTTAGTGCTCAAATTACACAGAGACTGCTCCAGTCAGAATACAGTGCTGCTTTCACTGCAGAGAAATAAATCAAACTGGCCATTCTGAAACTACCAAATTGAAAGCCAAACATGTTAAAAATTTTCTTTAACAAATTATGAAATTAATTTTAAATTGTGTTCAGCTCTAAAGAATCTATGACATAACTTTCTGCCCTCTTCCGGTCATGTGCAGATTGTGATGTGCATCATTTTGGCTGCAGTGATTTTGGGAAACAGTCCTGCCAATAATGTTAATGAATCCTATCAGTCAGTCAGCTACTCTGCTGATCTGCCAGCCGGTCAATTATCCAGTCAGTCAATCAGTCAGTCAATCAACCAATCAAATGCCAACAGGCATTTTACCAGTATTGGAAGGAGGTAGAGGGGCTTCTTCAGGTCAGTGTTGATGCCAAAAATGAGTTTCAGGCATTCAGAAGCTGCATATTAGTTGAACATAATGTAGTTACATTTTAATGATGGAGTGACCTATGAGGAGGAAATCTTTCTCTTTTTAGTTTAAAAAGCAAATCACTGACAGTTTATCTAAAATCACAACTTGGACAGTATTTGTAGTGTATATTTATTTCTGTGGGTTCGAGACATGAATGAAGATAACAACTGTAAGATATTAAAGTCAGGGGACTCGAAACTGTTTTTACTTCAGATTTTAAATTTAAACAAAAAAATACAGTTGTAATGTTTACTAGCCTGTTATATAGTCTTATTTCATTTAGTAAAGTGGAAATACTTATATAGTAAATGTTTTTTAAAAGTTTTTCTTGGTATATTTTTGGTGCACAGTCAAGACCACCATATCTGACTTTATATTTCTGTATTTTTTCCAATATTTTGAGCCTCATTTAACAATTTCCAAGCTAAAAGCAGGGTTTACACTTTGAAATAAACAGACTGCACTAGAAGTCTTGAGATTTATGTTGGAGAGTCACCAAAACGCGCCACTGAAAGGTCATTTTTGTGGTACCTTGGAGAGCTGCGTGCTGAACGGGGGGATCTGGACCAGCCCCAGCCGCCTCAGGGTCTCCAGTGTGAGCGCCGCGGTGCTGCTGGTCAGGAACTGGATGAGCGTCAGGAAGCTGAAGTGATAATTAGAGATGAGGAACTTCAGCAGGATGTTCAGGGAGCCGGAGAAAATGCCGTGCGCAACGGCCACGGAGATCCCCAACAGCCGGCTCTTAAACACATCCATGGTGCTGGACTGCTTTAAAGAGAGTCAGACAGTAGAAAGTACTTTTTGGTGACGGGGATCCTCTCACAGCCTGGTTTGGAGAGGTTTCGGGTGAATGGGGAAGGTTTGACTTTTACGCACGGCCACGACGCGCTGCTGCTGGACGAACCGGGAGGAAAGGAAGGACGTGAGGCTGTGAAAAGCCCACGCTGGCACCGTCAGTGGTCGAAAGGGAATCTGCATTCAGGAGCTTTTAGTAAAAAATAAAATAAAAAAATAAAAACGTAAAGAGATGAGGGGAGGTGATCCTCGGTTCGGTTCTGCTGACTCTTCGGTTTTCTTCTTAGTTAAAACTGCAGCTCAGACTCACTTTCCTCCGCTGCATGTGGAGAAAACCTTCACAAACTCTGTCATCTCTGCTTCCAGTCTCCTCTCAGTCATTATCACCTGCAGGAGATCTTCATGAGTGACTTTTTTTCTCTCTTTGCGCTTGTGCTCCTGGGAGGGGGAAACCTCAGAGGGACGCAGAGGAGCAGCAGCAGAAGAAGAAGAAGTGGCTCCACAGTAGGAAGGCAAGCTGCGGTGGAGTACAGTAGGAGCGCAGCAGCAGATGTGCAGGAGGTGTACAGTAGAGGGGAGGTCGTCCTCTGAGAGCGCAGCCAGTGAAATATGACATTTTGCCGCAGCGCCTCTTGGCTGAGCACCCGAGAGGGAGAGAGAGGGGGAGGGAGAGAGGGAGGTGTGTTTGTGTGTTGGGGGGGCGGTTCTTTATTTGCTATATCATTGAAGTCATTGAAGGGAGGCATGCTGATGATGCTGGCCTCTGGGTGGACATTCCTTCTCTCTTTCCATTGATGTTTTTTTTTTTTTTTTAATTTGGTTCATTCTTATCATTTTTTTCATGCTTTCCAAAGTGTTTAATTCCCCACAGCTGACTTTTATCTTTTACATCTGCAGTTTGTGCATCACTGGTTTCCTCGTGATGGAAAACAACTCCTACTGTAGATAAATGTGGTCAATAAATGTATTGTGCTCGGTGCCTGTTACATAAACCATCAGTAAATACATCTAAGGTTGGTATCCACACAAAGAACCATGAGGTAAATTTCCAGAGAATGTCTGTTTTAGTAACTTTATTTAACGAGTTAGCCTCTTTAAGATGTATTTGATCTTTTATTTAACCTTTATTTATGTACAGTGGTTCAATGGGAGAAGTGTGCTCTCTTTTGTTGCTTCCTTGTGCGCAAATGACCGAAACAGTAAGGGAGAAAAAAGCACAAAAATGTAACACAGTGGCTCAATGTTAAACTAAAGCAATAAGTCACAAAACAGCACTTAATAGCAAACAATGACGAGAGAGATTCAGTGTTAACGAACCACCAAACAAGGACAGTACAGATAAAGGCAGACAATCAACTGATAAAATCTGAAATATGCAATTGAAAACAGTCACAAAAGTCATAAAACATTAGATATGTAGTGAAAAGGAATGATTTTATAGTTATGTCAGTTTCGTTAAGTCCATTAAGTTGAATTCATTTGTTAAATTTGTGTTAACTCACATCTTTGCTGAAATGAGCTCAGATAGATGATTTGTCTGCATACCATCTTGTTACTATAGAAAATGGACTGGACTTACCCTTTATGTACAGAAATGCACTATCCCTTTAAGAGAAAATGCACAGTGTTTAGGCTGAAAGAACATGACTTGTAATTAACGATGGTTTCTTCATTACACGTTGCAAAAAATAAGATGTGCTTGTGCAACACATAACTGATTCTCTCGGTTTTTTCATCTTTACTACAAAGAGTCTTGAGTTTAGGGTCTTAACGGCCTCATCTTGTATTGATGCTGTGATTTGAGCATCTGTTTAAGAGAATGTTAATCATACAAAACCTAAAAGTACTTTTTTCCCTTAAAAAAACACAGACGTGGCAGGTCGAGGTCCAGGTGTTAAAGGTGGAGTCCAAGACATTTTTTGTGAAAGTCAGTGAATGTCTCCTCATTAGGTCTACGATGGATCAATACAACACTATTCCAATGTGTCCTGCACAGGACAGGGAGGGGGAGGGACGGTAAATCTGACACATGCTAAATATCTAAATATACTAACTGGCTACACATCAGTAATCTTTTCTAGATTCACACGCTACATCTTTAAACTAAGATTTAAGTTGAGCACAGTGACACTTTGCCATTTAACCAGCACAACCAGTCAGTCTCTAGGTTACACAGTTCAGAACCAAACTCAAGATGACAATAAAAACAAGGTGTTCGCTTTCATGGCACTGCAAAGAGACGCAAAACTACAGAGGCGCAAAACAACTACAAAGAGGTGCAAAAGAATTACAAAGAGACCTAAAACTACAAAGACACACAAAACAACATCAAAGAGGGGCAAAACTATGAAGATGTAAAACAACTATAAAAAGGAATAAAACTAAAAAAATGCACAAAATGACTACAAAGACATGCAAAATGACACAGATGCAAAAAAAAAAAAAAAACAAAGTGATGCAAAACGACCAAAGAGAGACGCGAAACAGCCCCAGGCAATCCGCCTCTGAGCTTCACAGTTAACAAAAAAATACAAGGTGACACAAATTTATAAATGGTTCTATTTAACTTACTCCACAGTTTTTGTTTCTGTTGTTGTTTTCTATGAAAATTGTGAGAAAACAAAACAACTGACAGAGATAAAGAAGGTGCTCATTTTCACACAACTAAAAAGAGACACCAAACAACTGCATGGTTATAGGACACTCAGTCATTATTATGGTTTTGGTAAAAAAAAAAAAACATGGATCCTGAAGATTATACTCAATGACATGAGCATGTTACTGCCAAAATGCATGTTAAGTATCTTGGGGATAAAAGATCCCTTTATTACACATGCACCTTTTGCAAATATTGTTTCCTGGTATCGTAAATGTATTTTGCAGGTGAGAATAGCTGAAAAAGAAACCATCTATTGTACATTGGGTTCAAAATATAATGTGACTCCTAATGAAACCGTCTGTACAACTTTGAGAAACAAACCTTTTAAATTTCTAACATCTGGGACCCTTTTTTGAACTTTAGGCCATGAAGGATGAACATATACAGAGATGAGGTTTCCCTTTGAATCTATATACATTATATAGTTTAGTGTTAATTTCTACTGCTTCTCTCATACATTTTGTGGTGTCACAGAGCCATAAGTTGTATTTTGCAAAGTATGAATATCATACTATCAGTCTGATGTAGGTGAAAAGCAGGTTGGATGACAGCTGTTGGTGATTCTGTTGGTAAGGATTGCAGGAACATGGATGTCTGTATCTATTTGTACCTCCCACTCTCTTCTCACAGTTTATTTCAGTTCAGTTTAAATCTGCTTTATTAGTGTGACAGATAAACGGATTTATATGTTGCCAGAGCTTATTCAAAGAGAAGTGTACAGGATGGATGCAGGATTAAATAATCAGCAGATTTTTCAGATATTAAGTGCAAAATCACATTAATAAGAAGCAGCTCAGTACAAGTGAAATCAGTTCACACCATCAACACAGAGCAGGAGGAACACACACCAATGAGTATGAACGAGGCCTGCAACTAATGATTTTTTAAAATTCTTTCAATGTTTTATTGTTTATTCGTTAATTTAAAAATGTCACAGTTTTTCAAAGATGAGGCGATCTGCAGATCCAACACATCCAAAATCCTCACTTTACCCCAAAATGAAACAAAGGCAAACTGAAAATCCACACATTTGAGAAACCAGATAAATGACTTTACTAATGACTACATAAGTTGTCAATTAATTTTCTGTCAGTCAAGTGTATGAACTGCTTTAAAACCATTTTCAGTTGTTGCATTTTTTTATATTTGGTGACATTTGGATTCAAAGTTTGTAGAAACACGTAATAGTTTCATATATTTCACTGCAGGTGTCACAGGCTTCACATGTCCACCGATTATGACAAAGATTTTTATTCCTTTTTCATTTGAGCAGAACGTCTGTTGTTGAAACTAGTTTGTTTCAAACACCAGTCAAAGCTAAGATGTCTTAGCTGGTAACGCCTTCAGTGTTGTGTAAATTAGTAACTAAATAACATGCAGCGATCAGAAAGCATCAGCAAATAAGCCATTATAATGTTTAACTAAGTGTTACCTGAGGGATCAATAAATGGCAGAAAGATCTACATCACCGTAAAGATCCATCTGGTGCAGCCTGTCGTGTTTTACCTGCTGATGAAGTATATGATGTTTGTCTTCAATTAGCTTGTTTAGGACTCCAAACAGGACATATGTTGTCATTCTTGCAGCAGCTAGAACAGACTAAAGGGAGCAGTCATGTTATCCACTCAGTTGGTATAAGACTAGCCTGATTCACTAGATGTGGACTGTGGATATAAGTCTGCCACTAGCCACACATTTCACATGCTGTAGAATGGTCTGGCTATGCAAGACTAGTGGAATCCCTATAAAGGAGTTGGTTTGTTTGGGACAGCTTGCTTTAATATGGTTATGTGTAAAGCATATACTTTATATAAAGATGTAGGAACACTCTTGTGATGCCAAGGTCACTCTAGAGCAAGTCTCGCCACTCTGCAACCATTTTAGCAACACCTCCAAGCAGTTATTTTGTACTAACAAGACCAGGACCCTATCTGAATGAATGGGAAGATAACCATAACAGCAATTTCAATGGTCACGGGACATAAAAACAGCATGTATAGACTCACTACACAAACCTTATAAACAATACCTAAAAATTCCTTGACTTTGGCCCAAAATAAGGCTTATAAAAACATTTTTCTTCTACTACATATCCACACAATTTTACGACACTGTGCTGGCATCAGTAAAGCAACATGATTGGTTTGAAGTTTTCTGGTTGGCTGTTATATACTCTGGTGACGTCACATTTCCCGAAGAGCAGTTTTGAAACTCAGTGTAGGGCTCTGGCCATCACCATCTTGGCAGTACATGACTCCTACTAACTCCGGGCTATGCCAAAAATTCAAAAAGAGGTGGGGCATAAGTGGATCCAAGGGGGGCCATGCAAATGTTTCTTGGCATTGAACTGTCCTATGACGATACCCACCTGTCACTCAAAGCAGATACACCATTAATTATGCATAACTTTAAACCTTAATACAATTTAAACAGGTGAGTTATACAAAAAATCACGATTTGTACAGTTATTAAGAATGGGAATATTAGCTATAGAGATGAAAAAAGTTTGCTGTACCAGGCTGTAAACATGTTTATTTCTGCTGTAAATTTTAACATTTTAACATGGGGGTCTATGAGGACAACTCACTTTTGGAGGTGGCCTCAAGTGGACAGTCGAGGAACTGCAAGTTTTAGAACTTCAACACCGGCTTTCTTTTTTTTAGCCCTGTAGATTGGTGTTTGGTCCAAAGTCTGTTCTTTGCAAAAGTGTTTCCGAAAGCTGAATCTAACTGTCTAAATTATACATATAGTGACATGTTTGCTGTCATCAAGTGTACGAGCAGCCTGGACTCAAGTTTCTGATGTACAACTCACTAACTGTTTTAAATGGCGCTGGAAACGTATGCTACCTGTCTGAGTAGCCATAACAGATCTGGTCAGAAAACGCAATAAAATTTCCTTTTACATGAGCTTTATCAACATTAACCATAGTATGAGGAACATCACATCACAGCTGGGTGAAACACAAGGTTTGCCTGTTGTACTGCAGATTATAAAATGATTATCATGGGGGATTGTGGGTGATTTAAAGAGCAACTTCTGGTGAAGTCTGCGTCCCAAGCAGACTCTCTGCACAGTCCCCTTGTGGACTTGATAAACAGTGGATTTGGACGGCGCCCAGGACTCAGATGCTGAATGCGTCCAAGTATGATGAAGTCTGGATGTTTGGATTTCCACAAACAACTCCTAAACATCACAGAATGTCACAATGATTCAGTCTTTCCAGCAGGTGTTGATGCTGTTGTCACTCCCATCAGTTGTGACTTGTCCCAAAGGTGTTGAATTCAGGCTTCTATGCAGTTTGGTCAGGCTCTTCCACCCCAGACTGAGGAAGCCATTTCTTCGTGGAACAAAAATATTGTCTAATGATTGCTGTCGGCTAGGGAATTAAGATTTCTCTTCAGCAGAAAACTCCTGCAGCTTTTCTCTCTGCAGATAGAAATGTTTGGATGTTTGCCATCATCTTGGAGAACTACACATCTTTTATTTTTGTTTCTGCGAGCCTCCTCCTTATCAAAAACAGAGACATCGCCATCAGCCATAACAGGCGTGGAAATGACTTGGACAATATTTTAATTGAAATAATTCATCGGAAAATCAGTTTCCAGGCCACGAGGGAGGGAGATCCGCCCTTATCGAGCGCAGACCATTAGCTTCCAATTAACACGCAGAGACGCTTTCAAACGTGGGGAGATTAAGACCAGGCCGAGGATTTAGACCAAGACTCTTCTCGCTCTGCAGGGAGGGAGGGAAGAAGAAAAAAACAAATGTATGCATCCATTGTTCCACAAACTATAGGTAATATAGATTAGGCGGAGTAATTTGACTGAAAACACAGAATGGAACAGGCCTGAATCTATTGTCAGTATGGATTTCCAAATTAATATGTTGCACACAATCGTGGTGAATGAATGAGGAAACATGCAGCATCAAGTCAGTAACTGCAATGTGTGCAAAAGTGCAATCAGTCGCATGTGACACCGTCATGCATGTTGGGATGTTCTTCAGCTGGTTTGTATCCTGTAAATGTCTGTGCTCGCTTTTGTTCGGAGCAGTTTGGGGGTTTAATCATTAGTAGAAAATAATCAATTAAAATATTCTTAGACATTCAAAGAACTACTTTACCCAAAAGTGCATATTTTTTGTTTAGAGATTTGAAACTTGAAGGAAATTTACAGGATCTAAAGGATGCTGCTGATTTATATGGAATACCACCTCATTCAAAGGGAAAAACAAACCCTATCTGGTAATTGTGATTTACTATGTATTATATGCATGTTGAGGGTCCAGATAGTTATTATTATGTAGAACAGACTAAAGAGAATTGGAACACTTTAGATGTTGGCTGAGAATCACTAGGTTTTTCAGATTTCTTCAATATTTATACAGAAAATAGTCATTAAGTGATAGATTCCAGTATATCTGACAGCAGACAGCAAAAAGGATTATTAACAGCTGATTCAACATACTGTATTTTCTCAAATTTTAGATACAGGCTAAAAAGCTAGGATTATGATGCAGGCCACAGTGCAACACCTGCTGTTCACACAAGTTAGACTTTTAATACAACATTTCCTACTTTACACTGAAAATGAAGCTCATTTATTCCTTACCTATCCCTTTCCAGCAGAAATGACTGATAACGACTAAACTAAATGTTCTGATGATTGTCCAAAGGTATTCAGCTTACTGCCACCACCAAGTGGGCATTTTTCTTAAGAATGCCAAAACTGATTATTCAGATATTAAAATGGTTGTGAATCGATTAATCGCTATATCATTCACTGTTACTGTGTAACATTGACATTTGCTGCTTTATTGAAGGCACTGCATATACAGTTCATGTCAATCATCACCTATAGGCATATTTACATTGATACCATGTAAACATTTTAATTAGTCACAACTGACATTTGTTCTTAAGATTACCTGAATATCACAGAGATAAAACAGAAATGCATAATTACATGGACATTACACTGACTGTAAAACATCCTGATTCAGAGCATCACAGTTTTATTTATATACAATAATGTCAGTGATTGAGACTAAACTATATTATTATCTCCCATTCATCAGAATTACAAAACAAATGTTATTAGATAATGGAAGAACTTGTTTTCTGCGTCACACTGGTGCCAGATTTTCACTTTGATAACAAGCACACACTCACTTTATCTCCTCACTGCAAACACGTGTTTGGTTTCTCATGGTTTAAGATCACACTTAAGCATTTCAGTTTGAACGTTAAATAAAAAGTACATTCTCAGAGCTGCTGATAATCATGTGTGTGCATACTGTACTGTATGTTTGAGATTGTATCTGGGGATAACACAGGGAAAACCTTGTTGTTTTTCTCTCTTTTTGGCATTTGCAGTGAGGAGGCCGCTGGAAAGAGGGAGGAGGAAGAGGGACTGTGATGCAACAAAGATCTTCATCTGAAATCACACGGAGGACGTTTAGGCAGCATGTAGGGATGTCATGATACCAGAAATGTGATGGTCAGTAGCAAAACCTCTGAAATTCCATGGTTTTTAGTACTAAATACAAATCAAAAATAACCTCAAAAGTATTCAGACCAATGTATTTCAACGTATACTATTTTATTTAAAAAAGAAAAATGGTGGACATGCAATGTGCTAACACATGAACACACAATGTTACATGTTTCCTGACTAAATGGTAAATTAGCTAGTTATATAATAAGCAGCCCCAGCTCATGTTACGAGCTATTGCTATGTTAGCCTAAATAGGATACGGTTACCCAATATATCGGCATGAACAAGATTACATTAGCCGCTGCATTACACAAACAAGATGCTAGCCACTACAATTGTCTAAACAAGATAACATTAACAGCTTCATTAGTGTAAACTAGATATAGTTAGCCACTATATTAACCTAAACGGGGTATTGTAGGCACAATGTTAGCCTAACATTAGCTGCCGTGTTAGCCTAAAAAAAGGTAATGCTAGCTGCTATGTAGCCTAAACAAGATCATGTTAGTAACTACGTTAGCCTAAACAAGATAACAGTAGCCACTGTCTTAGCCCAAACAAGCTAATATTGAAAATATTAGCATCAGTGAACGTTGTGTGTAATATTGCTGTAAAGGACACAAACCACTTGGCACTGCCTTTTCACATGCTGCTATTATTTTACAATATCACGCTCACTATCTGTGTTACCATGGAAAAACATGAAATTATGCCATGTTATTATGATTCGATTTGGTACCAAAGTGTTGGTTATTGTGACATCCCTAACATACGCCATAACTATCCAGCTACCAAGGTTTTCCAGGACTTGGTTTTAATTTGGGGGCTAGAAATAGAACGATAATAGAAACGATAATGACCTTGTTAGGTAGGTAGATACCAGTTACTGTACATTCATTAAATACAACGTCCTCAGAAGTACCAGTATAGGTTTGGGTGTTTTAAGGTGTTGTACTGTGTGCTGCAGCAGACAGGCAGGCAGGTGTGTAGATCTTCACCGTCTCATCCCAGGAACAGTCAACCACCTGCAGACACACAACCAAACACATGCTGTGAGATACTTGTTAGTGCTGCAGGGTTCAGTACCTGGATCAAGAGCATCTTTAAAAAATGACTACATTTTAAAACATTGCATTTAATCCTCATTCAAACACACAAAACAAAAAAGGACATCTGGAATATTTTATTCAACAGCCTGCTCATTTGTCAGTGTGAGCATCCTATAGATTAAATGATTATTCAGTTAACTGATCAATAGAAACATAACCAATCTTTTTGATATTGTTTTGAGTACTTTTTAAAGTAACAACAATGGAACATTGCTTAATATTCTCTGTTTCCATCCTTTAAAATAAGATGATTTGCTGCTTTTTTACCACACATCACTGTAAACTAAATATTTTGGGGTTTTGTGGAGTTGGTTGAACAAAACAAGACCCTTAAAGATGAAGGCTGAGGTTCTGTTAATATGCAACGGCATTTTTATTTTCAAATTCTTGATGGCTCATACACCAAATGATTACTTGCATGGGAACAAACAGATGCTGTCAGACAATAACGAACAAGACGATTTTAATTTTTTTTACTGATAAACAACACGGGAAACTGTATGTTCAGGTTTAACTACTGTTTTTACATTGAATTAGAGGAAAAATGGAAGCAGTGCGAGTCACTTAGGTGAAATACATTAGTATTTCAGTACAGAGGTAACCAGTCAGTCATCACTACCGTCATTCGTCATCACCTGTCCTACTGCAGTTTTGTAGTAACTCAATTACCTCAACTGCATCCCCACTGGGGGAAAAAAAAAATTGCATCCCATCATTTTTTCATGTCTTTTACTACACAGCTTGCCTTAACCTTTATGGAAATGTCATGAGGTCAAGCAAAGATGTGAAGGAAAATTCAGAAGGACATAAAAGAAAACAACGGCAGTGTAAATAGAATCACTTCCACTAGGCTATGTAGTCATGCAATGGATGGCGTCGACTATGGGATGGCATTATGTTGTTTCCATTTGTAAAGGATGAACCGGTGTATTTACGCTAAAGGAGATATGAAAGGAGGCACCAAAGCACCTTTCCTCAGTATTTAAAGAATTCGTTCAACTCTTATAATGGCTGCCACTTAGATACATAAGGGTCATTTCACTTGGTTGGAAACCTTCCTAACCACAAAAGCACTATTCCACTGCAAACCTGGGTCTAAATGAAGACTGCACATAAAGGAAAAATAGCCTGTGGGTCTGAAAGAGAAGCCAATGGGGAAGTGTCTTTCTTCTTTTTAGAAGCCAGCAGGGGGCAACTCCTCTGAGTTGCAAAAATAAGTCAGATTTTATAGGATGCTACCACATTACAGTGCCCTTAGGTTCCCCAGTCAGATCCACCATTTATTTGTTAAGTCCAGTTTCAAAAGACCAACATGTTGATTGGAAAAATACAAACTCAAAGCTTCAAAACGGCTATGTCCATCTTTAATATCCAGTCTATAGTACTTTCTCAAGGATCTGGAACTTTTGGGGTGGGGCTTAGAGCACTGAACGTTGTTAATTGATTCAAAACACTAGTATTTTCCCAACATTGTACACATTTTTAACAAATTGCTACTACAAACATGTTTATTTCAATTAAAATCCCATCTTGAACGATGAGATAAATCACCAGGAACAACAGGGAACATTGTAACCCCACTTCTGCCACTTTAAATCATCTACCGACTTTTCTCTCTGTCACCTTCTAATTCGGTATCGTTTGTGTGTCACAAAGATGCAGACAGAAATCCTAACCGAACCAAAACTTAAATGTTTTTCAAACTTCATCTTCCACTGCTTGTGCTTTGTGTGAATGTGTGGACTTCAATTAGAGGTAAAGACACCAGAATCCACTGAAATTGTGATTTACAATGAAATGGGTTGAATGTTTTCTGCTGCAGGAAAACAAAAAGTCTCTGGGCAGGTGAGAGGTGGATGAAAATACACTAAAGTGGAGCTTCAAGCTGAAATAACCTAGATTCCTGCGTTGTCTGGCTGCTGCAGGTGAGGTGTGGACACTCACAAAGAACAAGACGCTCAGTTCTCCGTCCCCTCTCAGAAACACTTACGTCAAAGTGTTCCCCTTGAATTAGCGTCTATTATCACGTCTGGAACAAAGGCATTTTCCATCTGTTTTCTCCTTTTCTTTCTTTCATTCTTCAATCTTTCCTTTCCAGCAGTGGCCACAAAAACACAGAACATACTCTTGGCTGTGTTTTCTTAAAACATAGTTTGCATTTGCATCAGACAGACATCCCTCATCCAGTGTAATTCATCCTCTTGCTTTCATCATTCTCTGCTGATTCATATGCAAAGACACGCAGGTTGACTGAAACCTTTAATCATGTTTTCACTGATGGAAAGTGTTTTTGTAAGACTATCAATAAAAAAACAGAGAGTATGTTTAACTGCCAGCAGGGAACATTGAGTCCACGTGTTCCTGAAGCTTCTCTCGGTTCTGGTGTGTTTACCTCTAGTTGCAGAGTGTAAGTGTTCCCCACAGGCCTATCAGTGTGCACACACAGGAAGACAAGGGTTTGTTCGGAAATCACAAAAGTTTGGGTTCGGGCTTATCGCTCAGACACACAAATAAGCCACAACGAGATAACAAAAGAGGCTGCAGGCGTGAAATCTCACTAAACAGAAAAAAACGTAGCTTTAGTTTGTCTGACTTTCATTGTGGTTGCTTACTAAGTTTAAAAATATACACATAAACCTCTCAGCAGTTTAGTTTTCTCTTAATTGCACTTTGTATGAAGTCAGCTGATGAATAAAAACTATTATTTTCAAAAGTGTCCTCATTTTACTTTCAGTGCCTAAAGCTCATTTATGCTATTTCCTTGTTTGCTTGGTGCATTATTGGTTTCAGATTCTTTCTTGTTTTGCTGTTCCCCTCTGACATCAATTTCTTTACAAAATCACATATTGTCCTTTTTAAATCCATGAGTCTGAGGCCCAATTTACGCCTATCATTAACCCTTTTAACCCTCGTACACCACAACCAGGCTGTATCTCTGATTAAAACTCAAAACTATTTTTCAGAGATAGCAGAACGTGGGACATTCAGTGAAGTTGTGCTTCATTTTTGTTGCATCAGATTTGATATCGTGTTGCAGTTGTCTTTAGAACAAGTTTAATAACATCAGTGTCACTGACTCACTGTTAAACGGTTGTTATTTGTTCTCTAATTTACAGTTCTGGTAAGATGGAAGTTAAAATGTTAGGTTTTGCTGGAGGCTTTTAGATGTCACTCTGACCTGCTGATGGAGACACAGAAAATGAATGTAGTTTTAGATTCTCAGAATTGTCTCTGATCTGTAGAGCCCAAGGTTGTTCATTTGGGTTCAAAGTTTTAAAGCTGTACCCACTGATCGGAGGGATGTTTCTCACATGATAATGGCATATGATCTACGGGTCTTTGGAACGGCCCATGGTACTAATAGGATAAGATAAGATAAGCAAACCTAAGATAAAATAAGATAAGCAACGCTGAGCTAAGGTATGGTAAGACAACATAAACTAAGATAAGATAAGATGAGATAAGATAAACTTTATTGATCCCTCACTGGGGAAATTTACACAATGAGCAGCGAAATAAAAATGAAGCAGTTCAAAACAAGACCAGCAATACAAAAGCAGAATAAAGATCATAAACTATGTAAACTTTCAACGTGTACAGATATGCCATGATAGATAATTGTACTCAAATTGCAAGACACACATGATGTGCAGTATTGTACTTATAAGGTTGTAGAGTAACAGTGCTGGATTATGTTATTGTACTTGAGAAGCTATAAAGGGAACAGTGTTAAATTATGTTGCTGCACTTGTTGACAAGCGTTCATGTTCACAATGTGATGCCAATATTCAAATTGATTAGGCAGGGCTTGAACATGGTGGGTCTAATGAGATAGACAGGCATTACTCATTTCAAAATCACTTGTAACTATTTCTGCTTTTTGAGGCAGAAGAAACAGGGAAGTTGGTTGACTTTTCAATGTACTGGGAAGGAATGTGGTAACTTTGAGATCTGATCACCTCCACATGTGGCCTGGCTGATCCGATCACATACTGATCCGTGTCTACAGTTTATTCTGTTGCTTCTTGATCAAGATGTGATCTCAAATTCAGATCACGTCAGTGCCAGATATTTTTGGACTCGGACTGATTCTGGCACCATGAAGGGGATTTTAAAAAGAGTTTTTCACAAAGTATCAAATTACCAACCAACGATTATAATAAGTTGGATTTGTTTTTGGAAAAGTTTAGTAAAATTACCAACCAATCAAGTTCAAACATCCAGTAAAAGCTCCTAGACCAAACTTTATTGAAACAATTAACTTGCTTATCAGGTAAAACTCACGTGTAAATGTTCCTGACAGTGTGATTCTCTTCACTTTCTAACCAGAGACTTCTCAGAAGATGCAGTGGAATACAGCAGTGTATCCACTTCCCCCTCTTGACTGTATAATCAGTCGGGACATGGCTATCAGCTGAATGACATGCCTCTGAGGGGACGTGGCTATCATCTGAATGACACACTGCCTCTCTGTCATCTCTCCTGGCTGCAGAACACAGACCGGCTGATGAGTTTGGCTTTCAAAGGACAACCCTTTCACAATTCTTCACCATTCATGTCGTCACGGTCCTTAGAGCTGACTTTGTGTTTGATAACACAGCGAAGAAGAAGACGAGGGGGGCAGCTGCAGCCTGCTGGGTGAGGAGGTGAGGGTATAAACACACAACTGATGGAAGAAATCCTGCTCTGTACCGTCACTGTGCTGCAGGTTTCCCTTCTCAGTTTGTTATATTTTGGGTGTAAAGATCCTAAAAGTTTGTTATCAGCTCCGTCAATCAAAAATACAAATCAGAGGAAATGTATTAAGACGTCAGGGTCTGTGCTATTACTAATTATAATCTGTCACGGTAACAGACTGGTGAGTTTAAGTCAATCACAGGTTATTTTTACTTTGCTTGCTGGTGCTACACAGCTGTTTTGTATGTACGAATAATAAAAGCCTTCATGCCCACAACACTATGAGTCTACACACAATGGATGTGCTCATTAAAATTGTTGAAAGTCATGTGTTTGCTCTCTTTGCTGTGCCGCCGTTACTTTGTGCACTCACTTGACTCCAACCCGTGACCAGTAGTAACAAGTTAAGCAACTTGGCTGAGAGGGTTTTATAATCTGAACATCTGCTACACGTGTCCCTCTTTCTTGAAGCAAGGTCTGGTAGTCCAGTTTTCGTTTGTAAGTTTAGTTTATACTATTTTTGATAGGTTTGAGGATTATTTCACTTCGTTGAACTCGCTCAATTTAAGATTTAAATTCGACAGCCATGCTAATGACTCCAATCTCACTTCCAATTTGTCGCATACAACCGCTTTGTCAACCCTTGGTGTCACATTTGAACAAACTGGATCCCCTTTCGTGTCAATTTTAACGTGCAGAGTAGTTGGATAGACCCATAAAACTTCCTGAATGTCAGAGATAGATGCCATGAGACTGCAGCCAAATATTCTCTGCTGGTGTCGTCACAAACAAGATGTTTGACAAATACATGTGTTTAATGTTGCGAAAGAATGTATTTTAACCCAGACTGTGATATTTTTGTAAACTTAACCAAACAGTGAGTGAAACAAGACTTAAATCACAAAATAAAAAGAAAGTAAGTGAAATGTGATTTATATTTCAGAACTGGCTCCCCCAGCTCAAAGACATGTCAGCCATACCAGAGGGACGTTCAACAGTCACTACTGACAAGTACACAATAAAATGGTGTTTATATAAAGTACTTTTAAAGATGGCACAGGATAGAAGAAGAGTTTAACTCTACTTTGTCTTTGGGTTACTAAAGAATTGAAGGCGACAGTGTCGAAAGAGGAGATTGTGAACCAGTGAATGTCTTGAGGCAGGAAACACACGTAAGGTAAACATAATCCATATCCAATCATAGCACCTGCAGCCTTCATGTGGTGTCTTGGTCGACAACAGGGACTCAAAGTTTAAACAATTTTTTCTTACCGATAGTCAACCACATTATCAATCAATAATCGATTAACTGACGGAGTACCATAGATGTTTTTCCATATGCTGATAAAGTAATGTTTATTCATGGACATGTAACATTTGTTGCAATTACAGCTCGGTTACATTAGCGTCTCAATTATAGAAATTCTGTCCAAGAAAACTATGTCTTGTCTTGAAGTAGTGAGCTCTGGCTGGAAGTCATTAACCACCATAGAAGTCTCTGTCATGGTGGCCCATTGCGAGCTAAACCCCGACAATGCTCTTTGCTTGCCAACACATAGTTGTAGAGATGTTCCGATACCATTTTTTCCCTCCCGATACCGATTCCGATACTTGTGCTGTGGGTATCGGCCAATACCGAGTACCGATCCGATACCAGTATGTTATAAAAAAAAATATCATACCACGCCTGCATGACTGTGATATGATTATCATTGTGGTAAGGCCTGGCTCAGGTTAAACCCTTTGTAAAACACGAATAAATACAGCAAATTCCCAGTTGTGGCCTGTTGAGCGGCAATAAATATCAAAAGTATTTATTATATATTTATTATAGTATTTACTTCCTCCTCCGTCAGTCAGCTGAGTCAGCTCGCGTCTTGATTGGCTATTGTTCCGGTACACGTGACGTTACACACTGTGCTGCTCAGCTCCTCAGAGCACCTCACACACTGCAGGATTTCTAGTCGCAAATATTAAACATGTTCATATATTATACAGCCCACATTCATGCTGTTTGTTTAGACTGAAGTCACGTTTGACTACGCGAGACTTGGAACATTGAGCGTGAAGAACCTGATACTCTGCTGAAGAATCTGTTAGGCGCCGAGTGTGCACCCTCTAAGGCACCACCGGGACAGAATTTTAACCCATAAGAACCCAGACCCATTTTTCTTTAAGGGAAAATTATGCTGGATATAAATCAGACTAGATGGACTACATAGAACACATTTCTGATGTTATTTTTGAAAAAAAAAATTTTAGTGTCCAAGATCTGTAATGTGACATATATGTCACATTGGGCGTTTAAAGGCAATGCATTATTAGCATTCATTAACAATTATTACTGTTATTCCTATGTATATTCTTATTTTACCACTGGGATGATCGCAATTTTGAGGCCCTAAACATACTCGAAAACGCATATAACTTGCTACACAC
>OMNN01098213.1:0-12026 GCA_900302755.1 Chromis chromis
ATATATGAAAAAAATAGAATAAGGTGTTAAAATAGAGAGTAAAAACACTAGAGTAAGGACTGAAAAACGAATGAATGACAAGGTGAAAGAATGCATTATGATGGCTGCGTGCAAGAAGGACCATCACATTTTTTAAAGTATTATTACGTGGCTAGTGTGTGTGTGTGTGTGTGTGTGTGTGTGTGTTTGTGTGGCAGTTCAACTGTTTAGTAGTCTGATGGCTTGTGGGTAAAAACAGTAGTTGTCTAGTGTGTCATGTAACAGATAATAAGCTCTGTTATCTAGTCAAGTTAATACATACTGTATATGAACAGACAAAACATGTCCACACCTTTTATTAGGGTGGAATCCACAGTAGTCGGTATTCAGCTTTTTTCACTGTATACTGACTGACAGTACCAGTTGGATGTTTTCATCTTTTTATTGCTTTTCAAAATCCAATCACAACCAATATAATTTGACTTTGAGAGGAATTTCCCAAAACAGACTCTTTCATGTCAACGTGAAATCAGAATTCTTTAAAGTAATGTTAATTAAAAAATAAATAAAAAATCATACCTACAACAATTGATAGCATAAGTATTCATTCCCCTTAAAGTGACTCATCTAATTCAGCACAGATGCAGCCAGTTGGTGCTGAAAGTCTCACAGTTGATGAAATGGAGAGGATATGAGTGCAGTGAATGTGTCTCAGTGATTCTAGTATGAAGACACCTGTATCTGGAAGGTCTAGTTACTGATGAATCAATAAGTTATAACTACACAAAAACACAAAAGAACACTCCAAGCAACTGTGTGAAAAGGTTATTGAAAAGCATAATTCAGGGGATAAATCAAGAACATTTCCAAGTCACTGAATATCTCTTAGTTAAATCTAATATTAAGAAGTGGAAGGAAGATGCAGTAGTACTAGTATTTACCTTTAAGATCAAGAACTAAAGTCCTCAATTTATTAATATTTACACATTCTTTTCATTTCTGTTTGTAACATCGAAGACATTTCGGTCAAATAGGCCTGCAGACAATATTCTGAAGTAGTTATTTGACTTGTTGTTTATTTTTATTTTTTTAAAGAGTTTCACCAAAAGAACATGTCCCTTTGAACCACAGTAAAAATCATCTGAGCCAAAATCGTTATTGTTATTGCTATAATGCTTGAGTCTACTCATTTGTTAAATTGGCTGCTTTCCTTAAAAACATATCAACATTTCATAACCAGGGTGTGTATCCCCCATTCCTCACTTTCATCTTTAGCTCTACCTCTACTGCTTCTACCCCCTACCTGAACCAGGGTCTGTATCCCCACCCCGCTTTTATTGGTGCAGTTGGTGAGATGCAGGGGTAGGTGATGGTAGTACTGGTTGTGGTAGCGTAGGCAAAAGAAATAAATGTTTTTGTGAGGAGCGGTGAAGGCTGGCATTAGGGGTGTGACTCTGGGACGCCAGGGATCACTGTCTAGCCTCCTGGAGGTGTTGTGGGACCAACTAGACGAAACACCGTTGAAGGGAAGTTCCCACCTGATGATCCCAAAGACGTGGTAGCAATCACTGCTCATTGGTTTACATAGGAAAGCTGCAAGTGTGGTGCTGATATGTGGTAAACGGCTCTGCACTTGGGTCACGCGACATAACCATTAGGCTATCGGGGCACCCATATCATAACTATTTTATCAGTTTGCGTATGATGTTTGCTGTGGTTTAAAGTTTTTTTGTTGTTGTTGTTGAAATGCCTTTTAAATGAGATAGCAGTTTCAGAATATTGTCTGTTGGCCTATTTGATTTGCATTTCTCTGAAAGTTTCAGAGAATTATTTAAAGTACATGTCTTTGATTTTTACAAACATTAAATGTAAACACTGTGTATATTACGTAATTAACACTTTAGTTATTGGTTGTTGAAGTTTATATGGCGCTTCAACAAGTATTTCATTCATTGCTGTACTCTCTTGGTTGAAAATGTGTGAATGGAACATTGCAAACACAACAAAAGAACTATATCCTCTAGAATGCAATAAAATCACTGGCTTTACTTTAAAAATTGACAATAATAAGGATACACACACTGATGATGAACTGAATCTATGGATCAGAAACCTGTAGCTTCTTCGTGCTTCCTGAAGTTCACAGACTTAGACACTAGAGGGAGCCAGAGACTGAGCAGAAAGCTGTATATCCAGTTATAAGAACTATAAAGCTCCACGTCCACCTCTATCAGCTTCATCCAGGTAAATATTACACACGCTACACTGAGGGCAGTGTTGTTACGTGACACATGATAGATTCCTGCCACAGAGGAGCGGCAGTAAACCTGTGGGAGCGGCGCTGTGGAGGAGGAGGAGGGTCTGTGCGTCCCACGCAGAGGAGGGTTTTCCGGGTAAAGTTTCCTTTGTGATTCGGAAGTGGCGGTGTGATGCCAAAGCCGTTTATCCGTACAGACACAACACACAAGTGGCGAACATGATAAGTAAGCATAAATATATACATTAAATAGATATCTGTAGAGCATTCGTGTCCTCTTCTAGCGGGAGAGAGCCGCAGCGTGACAGGCGCCGAACATGTAGCTAGCGGTTAGCGGTAATGCCTGGCTGTTATGCTAATGGTAGCTAGCTAACTTGGGGTGTCTGTGTGCAGTCAGCAGGGAAGCCGAGGAGGTTTCACATGTAGCCGGTGCTAGCATTAACTACGGTATTGTAGTAACTGGTAGCTTTTCACGTTTTTTATGTCGTCCGTGTGCGATTTTACACAGTAGCTCGACTTTGGCTCGCTTTGAGAATGTTAACTCCCACCCAGACGAGCTAACAATAGCTTAGCATGTTTATGTGTTTTGGACAGTGACAGCTGTAGGCTGCGGCCCCATGACATCTGTGCAGAGGCCTCCTGGAATTCATCTGTCCCTTACCATTAGTTGCCATAAGTCTGGATTTAAACCTATTTTACACTACAAAGTACAAAGGCTTTTTCCGTACATGCCGACACAGATAGTGCTGCTCAGCATCATAATGTAAGAATAATGTCTGAAGCTTTAAGGGATGCTGAGAATATTAGAGCAGCATAGAGACATGGGTTGGGCAGGTAAAGGGTAAACAGATATCCTCTTCTGAAGCTTTGCTCTTATTTTCTTCAACAGAAACATTCACAACTCTGTCCTGCTGAAATGGGAAAACAGCCCTTCAAGACTTTGTAATACAGGTAAGCAACAAGCCTAGTTTCTGTCTGGTTTATTTCAGAGCAGGTGCCAACCACATCCTTTACCTGCTTTGACCTAAAAAGCTGCTCAAATTGTTGGTAGTGGTTTTCCTGCGTCTGAATGCTGCGGGATGTGTGAACCTGTGTAATTGTGATCCATATCTGAAGGGCTAGTGTGGGCGTGGAATACTCTAGTACTCAGTATCTTTCTTCAGTGCATTGCACCAGAACAGTACGCCGTGCATGTTTGAACAGCTGCCATCTGTTGGGAGTGGTAAGATGAAGCAACTGATGTTGCATTAAGCATCTCTGGGTTTTTATTTTAAATTTGCCAGGTTAATTAAATGTGTAGCATCTGATATCCTGGTCACTGTCTAGACCTGTGTTCTATTGTGCTAGATTATAGCCTCAGTATAAGCTGCAGAGATATAAAGCCACACATACTTTCTCACATCTTGTTGACAGGAGATAAGCATCTCAAAGTGATGTGCCGTACCGAGACGGAGATCACATGTTCTCCTGAAGAAGCCACTAAGCACATTGTCTCACCATCTTATCACAGTCGCTTTCACAGTTACTGAGCATACACTTTGGTGTATCCAGTGTTTGTCAAAGTACTGAATAGTTTCTTTATGGAGATGGTTTGTCTCAGTTCTTGATTGTGTTTCATTTCAGCACCACTGAGTTTCACTGTCAGGTTATTTTCTTTTTTTTTCGAAACCAATTTCCTGCTTTGTTTTTTCTCAGACTGCGTAGAGAGGCTTGTACATAGCTAGACTACTTTTGGCTTTTGCCGTGTGTAACATGTGATGTGAAGTCTCTAATACGATGAGGTCAAAATCAGCATGCAGAGCTCACTTATGTCTGCTTGTGCTGCTGAGTCAGAGCTCTTCTTGGCAGCAGGTGAGGTAGATTAGCAGATACTCAGGGGGAGAGACAATCTGATGCTGTCATGACACTGTAGTTGCACAGTCTTTCACTGTAGGATATCAGGAACATTGACATGTAAACATGGTGACAGAATGCTAATGCAATTTGTTGTGATGTTTGTAGCGTACACTAATGTGCCACAACATTAAACCCACTCACAGATAAAGTGAATAGCATCAAATCCATGACGCTGCAGTGTTTTGCTGGAAAACTTTGGGTCCTGGCATTCATGGTGATGTTGCTTTGACATGTACCACCTACACACTGTTGCTAAGCACACCCTCCCATAGCAACAGCAATCCCTCAGGGAGATGGCCTCCCTCAGGAAGACACTGCACCCCGCCACATGAAAAATACTGCCCAGGAACAGCTTGAGGAACACAACAGAGAGCATAAGGCTTTGACCAAGCCTCCAAGCTGCCCAGATCTCATTTAGGGGTGGGAATCACAGAGTACCTCACAATACGATACGTGATACATGGCTCAGATATCGAGACTATTGTGATACATCAATAATCAATATATTGCAAGGCAATCACATAACGATACATCGTGTATCAAGTGGTGTGGAAGGAAGACACTTGAGCCAGAGCTTCTATCTTTTGTGCCCCCTTGTGGGTGCTTTTATTTGGACCCACACTAGATCACCAATACATGAACAGTGGCAGGTAGCCATCAACCCCAACACCCAGAATGCATTGCAGCACAACAGTCCCGTACTAGCGACCGGCTTTGCGATCGCTACTGGAAAATACAATATTCGTGATGCTGCCTGTGTACTTTACTTTTGCGAGGCAGTTCTTGCATACGGCATAGTCTTTGTCCAGCTTGCTTCTTCCCTCAATGCAGCCAAAGCCCAAATGGGTCCACACTTTGGACTTAAAAGTGGATGGGGCGTCTCTTACGGTAGCGTTGCTGTCCTCCATTATACCTGTACAAACTCTTCTTGGGCCAATTCATTTCCGCTCAAGTCTCCCTCAATCATGTGATAAACGCCACCATGTGGAGTCATTAAGTAGTGACGTTGGGGAAATGGCAGTCGGCAGGGGAATCTGGCAGGGTTTAGAGTGCCTTATTATATTAATTAAAGTATTGATATTTGGCGCTGGCCATATATCGCTGTCTCGATATATTTTCCCACCCCTAATCTCAATAAGATCAAGCATCCACAAGATGCACCACAACAAGCTAGATCCATAGTGGTTCCCCCTAAAAACCCACAGGACCCAAAGATGCCAAAAACTGGAGGACACCTCCAGAAGTGCAATATACATGCCCGGATCAGTCAGAGCTGTTTTGGTGGCCTGAAAGGAACCTACACAATATTTGGCAAGTGGTATTAATGTTGGGGCTGATCAGTGTATATACTGATTTAGAGTTATTTATGCCTTCATATCTATGTAATCTGTTAATATTGTCCTCATCATAAACAAAATCACGCTGTGCTTAGTCCATACGACACATTGACACCCATCTCATTACACTCTCATCTCATTATTAGAAAAAATATGGGACCTAAAGAGGCATATGTGTAATTAGACAGCTTGTTAAAAAAACTGTTATATATTCCTCAATAAGTAAGTTAGGAAACAAAGTAGGCATTGTATTTACACTAGTATCAAAAAGTTCAAATAATATCCACCCCTGCAGGCCAGAAAAGATTCACATATGTTTCTTATGTATTCTGTTTTTGTGTTTGTTTTTTTTAAATCTGCTTTTCGAAAAATACAATTATAAATATTTCCCATAGGGACTAAGCATGATCACTGGTATCCTGATAGGTCTGCAAATATTTTCACACATCTGTTTAGATTTACCAGATAAAAATAGTCATTATATGCATCAAAGAGTGCGTAGTGTCTAAACATTTAAAATCTGACATGATAAACCTTCAGACATCCCTAAGGCCAGCAACATCAAGCGAAAATATGGTGTCATGTGGTTAGTGTGCTGTTATTCAGACATGTGCGCCAGCGTTTGATTGTGAGAGAGAGAGTGACATCTCAGACAACACTGCCTCATTGTTTTCAGGCCTGCTGTGCAGTAATGACAGAATCCCCACCAGAACCCCACAGCTAGAAAACACATATTTGCAGCGAGAGCAAGAGAGAGATCAACACACAACACAGCAGCACGTCCTGCCTTTGTAAACGACCATTAGTGACGAGCTACCCGAGTTACCAGCCCGCTAAGTCTAGAGGAGCATCAAGTGAGATAACCAGTTGCACCAGACTTACTCTAGTAAATCAGGAAAATCCGTTCCATGACCTGGGTTTAAAAGGCACAGCTCTAATCATACAGGTTTCAGGCTTAGCTTCATCTCAAGCTTTACTGGGCTATAATAGAAATGTACCTGCCAGCATGAAATACAATGGCTTTTTGCTCATCATTGCTCTACTGTGAACATAGTTGTGAGTCAGACTGAGTGCATGTCAGATTTCTTGACACAACTGTGCTCACTGTCCCACTGCCAGGGCGTACAGTGGAGCAAAAAGTACCAATGATTTTACATGAAATTGGCAGGGGACACCCTGGACAGGTCGCCAGCCTATCACAGGGCTACACATGGAGACAGACAACCAAGCACACTCACATTCACACCTACGGACAATTTAGAATCATCAATTAACCTCAGCATGTTTTTGGACTGTGGGAGGAAGCCGGTACCCAGTGAAAACCCACCCTGTACAGGGAGAACATGCAAACTCCACACAGAAAGACCCCAGGCGTCCTAACCGAGAAGCGAACCAGGGATCTTCTTGCTGTGAGGCAACGGTGCTAACCACTGAGCCACCGTGGAGCCCTACAGTCAGTCAGTTAAACTTAATTCATATAGCACTTTTCAAACAAATCAAATGTAGCTCAAATTGCTTTACAAGCGACTGACAAAAACACAGGAGGTCAAAACTAGATTTAGAGTAGCGTTCGACCGAAATGTTATTTTCTGGGCTGATACTGACACAGATTATTAGTAAGCAAGGAAACCAATGACCAATATTTGGAACCAGTTATACATTGGCGGTAATAATCAAAACATAGGAGTTTTAAGTTCTTTGTTCGGACATGAGGTGAAAATATAGATGTTGATTTTTACCTTGACAGTTTTGGCGAGCAACAGACAGTCACAGTGTGGTGACTGTAGATAGAGAGGGGAGGATACCTCAGTAATACAGTGCATTTTAAAAAAATTTTTTTTTTTTAATCAAGAATCAATTAAAACACAAACAACAAAAACAGTGACACCACTAATCGTAAAAATGCTGAATATCAGATCTGAATATTGGCTGGGGTGGGATCAGTGGACCCCTCATTTAGACACTAATGCACATCACAACATGGAGGTATTTAGACACTGTATGGAGACTGTCAGTCACACAATCCAAGTAGCCTAAGCTACACTAAAGTCAAGTTATGTTGCTTAAAACCTGTTTAGCTCAATGATGTATTTTTTAGCTCCATCTGAGTTTTTATGTTTCATGTTCACTTTCATTTAGGGTACACCAAAAATCTCACATGCTAACAGGCTAACAAAGAGAGGGCTTCAGAGTGTCTTCCTGTCATATGCATAAAATGAGCTACATTTATCTTGAACTTTCTGTCTTGACGCTTGACTTACTCTGGATCGACTATGTGGAACCATCTAAGTCAAGCCTTGAACAGAAATCCCCATTTCAACTTTCAACTCAACTTTCAGCTTCAATTTAATCGTCCCCAAGGGGGAAGTTGTCTTGCAGCCAGATGCAACAGAGAACAAATACAAACAGGCACATTTTATAGCTTCCTTTATGAAATGCCTCCAGCTTTGATGGTGAATGGTTAGATTAGTCAAATGTATGAAATCACACTGAGGTTGTTAAGAAGTTAAAGGAAAAAAACAACTTTAAAAAAGCCCTCTTTAAACTAGCATCCACAGCAACAGCTGTAAAAGCTCAAACATGTAAATTCTTCCATGATGGCTGATTTAATCCGTAGCCTACAGCCTTGCATTCTTCGTCTTTCCCCCGTTGTTTGTGTGTGAGTGTGTGTGTGTGTGTGTGAGAGCGAGACAGAGTGAGTAAAGTAGTCAGTACCCTTGGACTGACTCTTTTTGACTTGTTAAAGCCTGTAAAAGTTCCCTGGGTGCCATTTATATGTGTTTTTAAAGCATGGCTTTGTTGGACCTCAACTCTGGTTAGCCAATAAAGACAAGCTGATGTCTTAAATGTTTAAAATACAGAGAAACTGTTTCATTGTTACAGCTTCTTACTGATTAAGTGATAAAACAAACCTTTTATATTAATTGTGTTTTTGACCCAAGGGCATGTTGTCCACCATTTTACACTGGAAAGTACAGTATATAGCTAAGCAAAGCACAGCTGACTGAGGTGTGGTGCAGCCCAGCTTCAGCCAGCAGTAAAAGAAATGGCTCGCTTTCATAGTTCCATCTATTTATTTAATTTCTGTTCAATGGCCATTAAGACACTTTGTAAAAGGAAGTTTTTTTTCCTTCCCACTGTTGTTAAGTGCTTGCTCAAAAGGAATCCAGAGGACTCTTTAGATTTATTGGTCAAAATGTATGAAGCACTTTGAGATGATATATGTAGTGAATTGGTGCTATATAAATAATATTGAATTTAATTGAATGTCAAATTAGATATAAACATATCTTGTTAAATGGAGGTGGTTATTTCCGTCATTCTCTGTACTCTATTCTTTCATGAGGCATTAAACGTTTAATTTCATATTTTAATCCAGGTCTCTCCGTCACCCTGGCAACGACAGACTCACACAAAGGGGAGGAGCCAGGTCCCAGCAGTATGGAGGTTGCTGGGGCGCCAGGCTCAGCCCCGAGTCCTCAGAGTGAGTCAGTGACCAACGAGCTCCAGGAGCTGTCCCTTCAGCCTGCTCCCAGTCTGCTGCCTCTTCAGGAGCGCAAGAATGGTGAGACCGTGATGCATGTAAACCCTTTGTTTTTCAATCACCAGTACTTTAGGAAAACACTTTGGTGTAAATGGGTGTCAGAGAGGCTGCCACAGACATCAGTCATTTGGCAAAAAAATTATCCAAACTCTTTTATTGCAGAAGCACAGTCCAGCCTCATGTGACATAAACTGTAATGTCCAATGAACTATGTGTCAGCACACATTGTAAGTAAAATGTTAAAGGAGGGACAAATGATTTTAGAACTGGTAACTTTCCAGAGTTGTAGAAAAGGCTAAACAGTGTTTTGGCCTCTATAAAAACTTCTTTGTAAATCTATATCTGAGTTGAACACAAGGTCACAGTTGTGTTTTCAGGTTGTTTTCAAAAGTTTTGACAGTGGTTCTGTGCCCTGCAGCCCTTTACTGCTGAAGAATAGGACAGACACGGCCTGGTTTTTCCACTTATGAGTATGTCAAACCTTTGTTTTAGCAAATAAGCTTTGAGCGTGTTCACACAGGGCACTCGAGATCGATTCTCTCTTTGGTCCGTTTTTCTTTGCTGGTGTGAACAGGGACTAGTTGGTGCGCAACACTTTTAGTGCGCACCAACTGGTTCACTTGAAGACGTGGTCTCGGGCCGCTGTTTGGAGCGCTTCATTTGCTGTTTGGACTCAAACGTACTATCCGGAAGCGGAGCGTATGAACGCGGAGTCTGGACTCCGATAAAGACTCGACATAATCAGAAACATTACGCATAGATAGCGTGTAGCTCGCTATGGCGAGTATGGTGAGAAAACTAAGTATCTCTTCATCCATACTGAAAAACAATAGCTCAGTGCAGAGTGTTCGATGGCTCAAATGGCTCTTGTTCACTGATGATAGCCTTGGTTTTGTTTACTTCCTTGAGTCACTTCCCGCCTTTGAATTTTGACCAATCGGTGACAACTTCGAGTATCACATGGCAACATCCACATGACCAATGGTTGAAATGAACGTTTTGACGTGATTCGCGTCACCAAGTGGCCCACTAGAGCGCACTAGATTTCGAGACGTTGGACAAGGTCTAGAAAACATACGCTTTTTTTTTCTGGTCCACAAAAAATTTGCATTTGGTTCACTTCGGTTCACTTCAGTATGTGTGAACAGGCCCTGAGAAAGAGAAGATGCATTCAAACTGAAGCACAGGACATTTTTGCAACCAGCAGTGTATACGAGTGCCGACAGTTCAGAGCAGATTTGCACCCAAGAAGGGGCTTTTTGAGAGCGAGGGGGAAAGTATTGTAAAATCTAAACATAAAATGAAGAAATAATCCCCTTAAACTGAAAAACAACACTCTTGATTAAAGAAAGTAATGCTGCAGTTGGTTTGTGCACCGATTAAACCCAGAAAGGCACATCATTACTTAACTCTGGAGGTGTTTTTGGTTGATTTTTGAGCTTTGGGAAAAGTCAGGCGAGTTGCTTCCTCCTAATGTCTAATTGGTTCCTGACTCTAGCATCCACAGATAGCAGAGTGGCATCAGTCTTCTCATTAAAGCATATTTCCTGAAATGTTCACCTATTTGGTTTCTTTCTCATTAAGACCCTCTCCTTTGTTTTTCCCCCTCCGTCGTCTTTTTAATCTTCTCCCAATATCACTCCCTTTTCATTTTCGTTAGTCTTTTCTGGACACATAACGAGCCCGCTACCGTCATAATGCACAGAAACCTTCCTCGCTGTAGCTCTCCGAGAAGGTTCGTGCGCTTCGTATTTGCATAAAAGCATCAAGTCTTCCTCCTGTAATGTGGATCATTATGCATTTTGCTGAACATCAACGCGCACTCACCCTCACATCAGGAGTAATTAATCAAATCCTGTCACCAATCTGTAATCATTTACATCTCCGCTACTTACTATATGTCTGTCTGGCAGTTTGGATGCATGTGTGAGAAAAGAGTGTGCGTTTTTGTGTGAGTCACCTACACCATCTGGAGAATACAAGTGTGCACAAGAGCATGTTGCAGCTCAGAGGGGGTCCACTGAAAACACACAGATTCATTCGAACATCCCCCCTCGAGCTGCAATGCATATAACACACACATTCATGTGCTCATTACTAATCACAGCCTACACCTCACACCTGTGTTCTCGTCTCCGTTACATGCTTGGAGGTGTGTGTGTGGTGCTGAGGAAGGAATCCCTAATTTGAGAAGCACAATCAGTTTTGTGTGATACATGATAAAAAAAATAAAAAAAACTTCAGACTTTTGTTCCAATTACATTAAGCACCTGTGAAAAGTAAAATATTTCTACAGAGTACTGACAGTTAATTAGAAGTATATAACATAAAATGTGTGCTTGCATATATAATCCTCTCCTTGAAGTCAGTATTTAGTAGATGCACCTTTAACCAAAACTACAGCATTGATCCTGTGTAATTGCTGTCTGGTTGCATGTGGATTGGGAATGAACACTCATTTTTAAGTCCAGTCACAAATTCTTAATTGGATTAAGGTCTGGGCTCTGACTCGGCCACTCCATAACATTCACCTTGTTGTCTTTAAGCCATTTCTGTTTACTTTGGCTTATTATCTTGCTGTGAAACAAATCTTCTCCCAAGTCTCTGTTCTCTTTCAGAGTGCATCAGGTTGTCCTCCAGGATTTCTCTATACTTTGCTACATTCATTTTACCCTCTACCTTTACGAGCCTTCCATGGTCTGCTGCCAATAAGCATCCCCACGTCATGATGCTGCCACCACCATGCTTCACATCATGATGCCTCCACCTTCATGCTTCACATCATGATGCCTCCACCTTCATGCTTCACATCATGATGCCACCACCATGCTTCACATTATGATGCTGCCACCACCATGCTTCACATTATGATGCTGCCACCACCATGCTTCACATCATGAGCTGCCACCACCATGCTTCACACCATGATGCCACCACCACTATGCTTCACATCATGATTCCGCCGCCACCATGCTTCACATCATGATACAGCCACCACCATGCTTCACATCAT
>OMNN01098213.1:12046-22856 GCA_900302755.1 Chromis chromis
GTGCCTCCTGTTGTGTTCATGTTGTACATGTACCCGTAGCCACTTTGTTGTTTGTGTCCTGTGGCTACTCTGACATGCAGCTTTGGAGGGCAGGAGCTAACTTTGTTTAAGAGGTCTTTTGTGTGTCTTGGTCAAGACTTTTGGTTCGACCTCTGTTAGCTCCTGCCCTCTCAGACCTATTTAGTCTCTAGACGTAGTATCTTCAGAGTGTTTATGATGCTATTGTCTTGTCACCACCAAGATGGTGGTGACTCGTGTCTGCGTGTAATGTATGTTTGAGGCACCAGTTCTTTTGGTTTTTGTAATTTGTGCACTTAGCCTTATTAACTCTGTTTAGTCACCTAAGCCTTACCCTTGTTTTGAGTTAACTCCACCTCTGAGCAAATAAATTACCTTGCCTTAACCAATTCCATCTGGTTTTTCATGTTGCACCTGCCACCCCTAGAGGTGGGTCATAACAGGAGTATTTCAGAAACTGCTGATCTACTGGGGTTTTCACGCCCAACCATCTCTAGGGTTTACAGAGGATGGTCCGAAGAAGAGGAAACATCCAGTGAGCGGCAGTTGTGTGGACGAAAATGCTTTTTTGATGCGAGAGGTCAGAGGAGAATGTGCAGACTGGTTGGAGATGATAGAAAGGCAACAGCAACTCAAATAACCACTGGTTACAACCAAGGAATGCAGAACACCATCTCTGAACACACAACACATCCAACCTTGAAGAAGATGGGCTACAGCAGCAGAAGACCACACCGGGTGCCACTTCTGTCAGCTAAGAACAGGAAACTGAGGCTACAATTCACACAGGCTCACCAAAACTGGACAGTAGAAGATGGGAAAATGTTGCCTGGTCTCCATTTCAGCTGCGACATTCAGATGGTAGGGTCAGAATTTGACGTAAACAACATGAAAGCATGGATCCATCCTGCCTTGGATCAACGGTTCAGGCTGCTGGTGGTGGTGCAATGGTGTGGGGGATGTTTTCTTGGCACACTTTCGGCCCCTTAGAGCGTGTTCATACAGGGTAGTTTAGTGCGCACTCGAGATCGATTCTCTCTTTGGTCCGTTTTTTTTTGCTGGTGTGAACAGGGACTAGTTGGTGCGCACCACTTTTAGTGCGCACCAACTGGTCCACTTGAAGAGGTGGTCTCGGGCTGCTGTTTGGAGCGCTTCGTTTGCTGTTTGGACACAAACGTACTATCCGGAAGTGGAGTGTATGAAATTTGTTCTAAACGGGTTCTTGTTCGTGCCACAACACATTGTGCATTTCCAACGCCGCTCTGGACTCCGATAAAGACTCGACATAATCAGAAACATTACGCATAGATAACGTGTAGCTCGCTACGGCGAGTATGGTGAGAAAACTAAGTATCTCTTCATCCATATTTAAAAACAATAGCTCAATGCAGAGTGTTCGATGGCTCAAATGGCTCTTGTTCACTGATGATAGCCTTGGTTTTGTTTACTTCCTTGAGTCACTTCCCGCCTTTGAATTTTGACCAATCGGTGACAACTTCGAGTATCACATGGCAACATCCACATGACCAATGGTTGAAATGAACGTTTTGACTTGATTCGCGTCACCAAACAGCCCACTAGAGCGCACTAGATTTTGAGACGTTAGACAAGGTCTAGAAAATCCACCCTTTATTTTTTTCTGGTCCACAAAAAATTTGCATTTGGTTCACTTCGGTTCACTTCAGTATCTGTGAACAAGCCCTTTGAGTCAGTAGTAGTCTCTCGCTGCAGAACATCCCACACAGCGTTCCTCACCTGCAGCGCTCCTGTGTGGCTTTTCATGCGTATATATATAAAGAATTTGTAATCCGGTGGCACACTGCACTTTTGTAGACATGTGGGGCACATTGTGCATGTGTTGGCATGCTGCGCTTTGCTCTGCTTCCTGGGTTTTTTGGTTCTCACCACAAATTTTAACTGATTTTGTAAAGCTGTCTTACCAAATGCAGAGAATATCCTCTTACGGATTCACACTGTACTCTGTGTGAAAGGCATGCAAGCCCAGCCCTTTGTCTATTTAATTGTAACGTCTCAATATATTAAATATAATATATATTATACTGAGGATGAATCATGGATGTATTTACAAATGTCCTTTCTGACTTCAGGGTTACTTTTCTTGTCTGAGCTGCTGTTAGAATGTACAGGAAACATTTTACAAATCTTACAGACCAACACTCTTGCTTCTACCTCAAGCGAATATTTTGGCTTAGTACAACTCATCCTTCACAGAAGTGAACATAAATTCCTCCAAGCTAAAAAAGTGTGCTTGGAGAATATGTTACATAAGTTGAGGGTAAGTGGAAAGTGGAAAAAACACTTATCTGAGAGGCAGAAGTTAAATGTCAGATGTGGCTGTATGTCTTGTTCATTTTTCAGTAGAGAGATTACCTCACCACAGAGGGCATCTAAAGGCAAGAGAGACATAGAAACTTGAGTGCTGAGGTGAAACTCTGTGTGTGTATGTGTGGAAAACTGTGTGCATTGAAGTCCTCATAAAGAAGGGAGTGAAGAAGCCTCTGCACCTAATTGGCTTGCTCCTCTGCGCTGACCTCCTGCTACAGCAGATTAGAGTGTGCTGCATGTTTGCTCTGTGGACTTAACACTCTATTGGCCTTTTTTTGTGTGTCTGGAGTTAGCTCAGAGTGCTTGAAGTTCTTGGCTCTCTGTGAGGAGAGACACGCTTTCTTTGGGTTAAATTATGGTGGAAAAGTTCCATTTCCTGGATTTATGTATGTCATTTGTTTAAGTTTGCACTGCCAAATTACAAGTGAGTCAGAGCATAAGAGTGGAAGTCGCAAGAACTCAAAACTGGCTTGTTTGGGCAGCGTTTTGTTGATAGGCTTAATATTGCTTTTTGGTGTTTGGTTTTTGATTTGTGTATGGAAGTTAAGCATAATATTTTTTGTCCGTTGCAAGGAAGTGGATATAGACATATTAAGCTAAACACATTAATTAACTTAGTTGTTTAACAAAGAATAAAATAGCAAATCTATTATAGATGATTAGTTGTTAAAGTCACATGTCAAACAAAGATACCAAACATTTATGGATTCTGGCTTCTCAAATGTGTGTATTTGCTGCCTGTCAGCTATTCTGTGCCACCTTAGATCGAATGGCATGAAGTTTATCTGTGGTGTGAATACAGCCCTCAGTTTTACTAAATTTAAGCTAAACATAATGCACATCAAATGAGTAATTGCACTTTAGTGTGTGGAACTCAATGTCCTTAGCATAACAAAGCTTCTAAAGGTTTCCGCCACCAAGACACAATCAGACACAGTCAGTTAGATAAGCAGAGATATCAGAAGATTGGCAGGACCTGGGACAAAGTAACTGATTATTAAACGCACACAAACACCTCTTGCCATATCAGAAGAGTCAGCCATATTGGTTATTGTTCCCATCTGGGTGTTGCCCGCCTGATTTGGAGGCCGGTTGCTGTGCCCTGCTGTTGATTTGTCAGGAGATTAAGTTTAGACAAGGTTGGACCAGTAAATGATTTACTGCCTGTAGGGCGGTTTATCCACAGTGGCAAGGAATAATACACAATACCACATATAATAAAAATCAGTGTTAGAAAATGAAGCCGGGGCACAGTACAGATAACTTTAAGATTGCAGTGACGTTATAAAAAGAGCTACGTGAGGAATATTTCAAGTGATGTTTACATCATTCATGAGATGTTTAAGAATGGTCCTGTGACTACTTGTCATAGGACCATGTTTAGCTCACAGAAACACACAAAGACACATACTCTCTGTCATAGCCACAGGCCACCACTCCCAAATTTAAACAACCCCTGCTCTTGTTGGCCTTCTCCTTAAACTTCATTCTGCTAGCCAGAAGCAGACATGTTGCTGCAGGCACTACGGCACACAATCTAGCATGTAGATGCTTTTAGAGCGCTGCAGGAGTGCAGTGTTGTGACTGCATGTGTATTTCCGTATGAATGCGTATAAAACACGATAAAGTACCCGCATAGTAAAGCTTATCGGAGCTTTATCTCTGACACCAGGTTATGCAATGTGTTTACTGCACAAGGTTCCTTCCTCTGTGATGGATGGCTGCTGGGAGATTCATTGTTTAACACATGTGTGTGTGTGTATATATAGAGAGAGGTGACTTGTTTTTCAGGAAGAAAATCAGAGACAGATGTTTAGGTCTATGTGCATTAGTGTGTGAAATGGAAAGAGAGAGTCAGCTTCCATTTGAGACAAGAACCTTGATACAGACGGAGAGGCCTTGAAAGCAATTTACATTTCCTGTCTTCCCTGCTACAAACCTGCTTCTAAAGTGTTTTGTAGCAACAAAACCAGTCACGCTATGATAATGTGATTGCGATCATTCAAAAGTTTGATGTGGAGAAGCTAGTTTGAGTGTGGGAGTGTGGGCTGTAGCAGCGGCGGCAGCAGAAGAACGAGGATGGGGAAGTGGAGAGGAGGGGGAGGTCATGTCTGTAATGGCAGTATTGCATAACCTCTCAGAGAGGGAACAGAAGGAAAGCGAGGGAAAATGGAAAGCAAGAAAAGAGGGGGTGTGTTACTTGTACTCGAGGAGGTGAGGCTTGGCACCAGCATGTTTTTGTTCTTTTTCATTTTTTATGTGTAGAGGAGAGACTAAAAGTTTACTTCATTCTTTAAGAAGAGCTTAAAAAAGTACATGGGAGCAGGAGAGAACAAAGGTGTAACCACGGAAAGACTGGAACCAAGGGGTGGACCTTGTTGTTATCCAAGGAGCAAGGAGGCACAGACGTACAGACCCACTCACGCCCTCTCTGTCGGGGCGTGCACACACTTGTAGACAGACAGTCCACAGAAAGGGAATGTGAGGTGCACTGCTACCTGTGGAGTACGAGCTGCCGGTGAGAGGAAAACGTGTTTAATGTGCCTTTTCTGTTGCTGGACTTTTCTTCGGCCTTCTACTGCTGTTATGTTTTGTCACGCATCTGCTGTACTTGTGTCGGGAGTATGAATCGCTAATCTTTCCTGGAAGGTGAAGCTTCTCTTCGGCATGGTTCTGAGGGATATTACTCTCCAGTCAGGTAAAGCCTATTTGTGTACACTGTCTTCTTCCTTCACGTCTTTCGTTGTCTTTAAAATATGAATGAAACTTACTTGTGAAGTCTACCTTTTAGCTGAACTTTGTAATGTACAGTTGTGAGCGCTTGCAGTAAATGTTTGGTGCACTCTACAAACTAGTCTTGGTGTGCTTTTCTGCATGAGAACGACGGCTTTACATTCACAGCTGTACAAGTTAAATATGACATTTTTCTTCAGCACATACCGTTAGTATCAACTAAACCTGTTGGTATCGGAAAACTAGTTTTTATCACAATTCATCGCAGTCTTACATAATGACCTGTCACTGTTGATTTTAGCTGAAAACTTCCATTAAAAGAAAGAGTAAACTTCAAAGTTACAGTGTAAACCATAAGTTGCTGTAAAAGCAGTCTGCATCAGTTTCCTGTTCTTTCATGAGTCAGACTTAGTGGAAATTGGACCATACAGTATAAAGTGTGTAAATGGAATCCAGAGGGTCCCTGGTACAAAGGGAACAGGCGGGGCTGTGAGGCCAGATCTGCAGAATTGAGCAGATGAGGGTGTTGGGATGGTTGGAAGTTAAGAAGGAAAAGATGAATTGGGTGTTTTTTTTCAGCAGACCACCCTTCACCCACAGCAGCTGTCCAGCCAGTGCACCACTTCTCCTTGAGGACTGACTGCCGGCAATGAGCCAGCATCCAGGCAGAGCTGGAGGTTAGCTGAGGGAGGAGGAATAGAGGCATAACCCGGGCTCAGTGACAGAGACTGAAGCTGGGGGAAAGTAGGTTAGAGGCGTCACAGACTCTGCTCCAGATTTAAGTAGATATGACCCACTCATTTCAGTCAGAACAGATTGTTCCAGATCACAACACGGAGACCAGAGACTAGAAAGTAGTTATTACGTGATAAATGCAACAAGACAAGTGTCTGCAGAGAGCACAAGCAGTGATTTGTGGTCATGTTTGGATGTTTTTGTTTCTACCAAGCACTAGAGTTGTTGACTTCACCAACAGTACGCGCTTCAGGATTTGATTTGAATTAAAAACCTGCAGCTTCTCGTGTTACTGACACAGGCAAGTTCAAATTGTCGGGTTCAGAAAGTGAAAGGGATACAGTTGCTTTGTGAACTGTTTCTAGTCACAATAAAAAAATATTTTGACTGTTGGGACTAAAAACGAGTTACCACCTTGATACTGCAGCTATGTTGGAGGTGGCACATGCCGCTCAGACTCAAAGTAGTTAACTCTTAGAAAGTAGTAAAGCAAAGGCACAATTTTGGGGGTGTAGCTGGGAAACTGCTGCTGGAATTCCATCAGCGAGGTTTTGAATTAGTCTCACCACATCAGTCAGACTTGTAAACAAACACAGATAAAGATCACATGTTTCTTCGTCCGTCCCCACCCTTGCATAATGACAATGATGGGCCATAGCTGGTACTGTGACGTTGAGTCATTATAGCTGGGGTCTAGCTATAAGGAGGCAGAAAGACCAGTTTGCTTTGAAGAATTAAAAATGCAATCCAAACCCACATAGCCAGTCGCTGTTGGCCAGTATTTAAGATGTAAAAGCTGGATATGTAGCTTGGCCGAGGCTAGCTTAGCCCAGCAGTGATTCAGGGAGGCTGATGGTGCTGTTATGTAACAGACTGGGAGGCTGCCAGCAGCAGAGGCCCAAGAGCGCTCTGTCAGGCTGAGAGTAGGAGGGGAGAGGAGAGAGAAGAATGAGATAGAGATGGATGGCAAGAAAGAGGAGGAATAAGCATGGCGAGAAAGAAAGAAAATGAAGACACGGAGAGAGAATTGAAAAAGAATGACTAAAAATCTATTGTAACAATTGACACGAGGAAGGAAAGAAGGAGGAGTTGTGTTTTAATCCTATCCAAGCAAACAGCTGCAGCAGATAATCTCCACATTCCCAAGAAGTTCAATGAAAATACATAAAGACACAAAAAACAAATTAGGTTTATACAGCATAAAAATGTAATGACAACAGCATGCTTTTGACCTGAATCTGGCTTGAGTATGTATATTTTATGTCCATCTGCATGCATTTGAGGATAGATGGATCTCGGTATGCCAGAGCATATGCAACGGCAGCACAAATATCAGCTTCCCCGCAACATTACAAAATACATTGAATGCAAACATCAGGAGACCAAACGCCGTAGCTTCTGGTGAATGTAACACACAGGCAGAGACATATTTATGCAACTCTGGCAAGTTTTGCAAGAAGCTTAAATCTTAAATGTGTCCAGCGCACCACGCACACACCCACAGACTATACATGACTCACCAGTGCGCACACACACACACGCAACACACACACACACTTCACAACCCGTGTCACTGTCGGGACCTGGACATGCACTTACAGGATTTGGTAGCCTTCCATTTTTCACAGTGTGTCCTGACAGCACGGTATTTCAACAAGCACTAACACACTCGCATCTTTGATTTGTGATCCAGTAAATTCCTGTTAGATAATGAGAAGTGAGAGAGCACGGCCAAACAATCTCGCTCAGATCTGTTGCCTAAAGCCAAAGAAAATCGCTTCATCAGCTTCGCAGGTCTGCTCGTAGCAACAGGAACATGATGCCCGCACACCCACAGGTACAAGCCCACTCATGTAGCATTCTTTTTTAAATACACACACACACAAGCACACACATCGAGTGCACCTTCCAACATGCACTTCAGTCTTAAAGAGTGATCTAAAAGCAGGCAGAGCTAGGCACGTTAGCATGGTCATATTTACCTCTGTAAGTATATCATTTGCTCACCACTTCCTAGCAACACAAACACTACAGAGCTGTCATGTCACATACAGAATTAGGTCTGTAAGCATGTCGACACTCATTTTTACAAATACACCTTTGCTGCGGTGCGTGCTTTGGGCATAGCTGCAGCACATATTCACATATTTATAATATATATATTATATATATATTTATAATTAGTGTTGTGGGTTGGAAAGCTGAAAATGAACGCAGGTTTTTGCTAAGGCAATATGCTCTAATCAAAGTGTGCTTAGTGTTAATGCGATTGGTGCACAGTTGTCAAATCACAGCAGTGGTCTTGCGTTGTATTGTGTGTAGGCACAAGCTGCTGTGCTGCAGCATGTTTTGGAAAGGGAACATACTCTACAACTAAACTAAACGTACAAAACCCAACATTATCCAATCCAAACCCTCTACTTTTCAAATCTGTGAATGGGGGTTTCGGTGGTGTCGTCATTCACACTCGTAGTCATAATTCCTGCTGTCACAGGTGCAAACCCGCTGCAACGGGAACGCTCAGCCACACAGACAGAAGACGTCTATCCCCTGCTTGGTTTAATTTGCCTTGTCTCCCACTCAACCTGCTCCGGTGTTTCTGAATAATAGATCATCCATTAGCCTGTGACTCACCTGTCAACAGCAAATGTGGCGGACTTAACGTTAGCAAATGAATGTAGCAGAGGTCACTGTGAACTGACGACACCATTGTTTTGTTCAGATGACTCAAACGTAAGCCAGGTTGAGGACAACAACAGTAACAATGAAGGCTCTTGGCTAGGGATGTTAAAGAATACATTATTTAGGCTATATACGAAACATACTTCAATAAATGTGAGAACACACATGACGAATGTTTGGCCTCCCTAACGTGCCAACTGTAGGTTATTGAATTTCAGCCACAAAGACCTTGACAGTAATTGAAATATGGTTCTATTTAAAAACAAGTATGTGTGAAAATAAAGCTGTCATTCTCGTACACAAACAGGAAACTTTGTAGATAACAGTAGATTCCAGAGATTACTGGGAAAACACACGTCTCATCAGTTTCAGACTGTCCTACTCTTAGCACGTGGCCATCAGTGTGTGCCTGCTGTCAGAGCAGACTAAAGAACACAGCTGTTTGTGCTTGGAGTGAAATGCTTATTATGCCATCACAGACTCGTCATGATCATTTGAGACTTCTGCATTCTCATGTTCACATGCTCTCCGAATGGTTCTCTCTTTGTTTTTAGCTCCACTAATGTGGTGGCTTGGTGAAAACAACCAGACTTTCAAGTTTTTTCTGCATTCATGTAGTTATTTTAAGTACAGCCTGTCCGTAAGACAGGACATGTTATCAGTCAGATGCATCAGAAAGTTAAGGAAAGACATTTTGTCAGCAGTAACCTGACAGCTTGGCATGAAAGTTGATTTGATTTTTGTGATAGAAGGAAGCAATAGACATAAAAGAGGAGATAGAAAGTGTCATCTTCTCGTTTTATTTGTTTTGCTGTGAAACATTGTCCCCATGTTCACTTCATTTTGCACCTGCATGTCACTTAAATGCTTGTAAAAAAAACAAAAAACCTGTGTCCCCATTAAAGGTCGGTGTCTAATAAAAACCCTGACGCTGAAGCAAATTAACAGCCAGGCTTTTATTAGATGTTATATACAGTAACAGAAAGAGGAGAGGAGAGAGGGAAGAAGGAAGAGGCCTATAAAACTCCAAAGAGCAACTTGAAGGAAAATAAGAACACACACAGACTCAAAAAAGACCTTTTCATATCCAACAAATCTTTCCCTATCAGACGCTGTTATGCTCTAACACAGGCTCCTTCTCACTGAAATCAGTTTCTTTATTTATGTCCGGCTCTGACTGTCTTTCTTTGCCGCCCGTCTGTCCAGGAGTCTGTTGTTGCAGGTCTAAAGGGGAAACCAGTCTTAGCGGAAAAAGAGAAATTTGTGTTTCCTCTGTAAGTGGGGCAGGAGGTTAGGGGGTTCGGTACAATAAAAAATTATTTTCAGATGTTCAAGTTATGTAACAGTCTGTTAGAAAGCGTCATCGCTGCACAGGGAACACCCCAGTCCAGCGCTGGTGCTCTGTTTTTCCCTCTCTTGCAGCCTCTGTTCCTCCCTGAAATTCTCATTTGCTGAACACGACCTCACCTCCCCTCCTCCAGCAGCCCTCTCTGTTGTACAGTGCAGGCTCATGCTTCCAGATGCTAACAGCTGCCGGTTGGCCTCTATGTTTCAGTCATCACTTGTTCCCTTATAGATGCTTCTCTCCTTCAACAGTGTACAATTAGACCTCAGTAGGACTGCTTTTTATTGACATGATGGGACACAGTGAGTAGTGCTGCTGCAGGCGGGTCAACAAAGAACCTTTGACTGTTTAAACAGAGACTTTCAGAGAGCACTTAATTACTTCTACGCTGAACAGTGATGAATTAGTTTCTTTGTTAATTGTTTGTTCAGCAATCATGTCAGATAAAAAGTTAAATAGTATAATAATACAAATAAAGGTAAAGTTGGTCAGACCGTAGCCAATATTAATAATGATAATAATAATAACTTTATTTGTATAGCGTCCTTCATACAAGGTTTGCAACTCAAAGCGCTTTACAACAAGGAAACATCTGCAATATTACAAGGTAACACTTAAAACACTTAAAGCATTAACAAGAAAGACTTATCCGCCTTGCCTACACTACCACAAACAACACTACCATCACCTACCCCTGCCTCTCACTAACTGCACCAAGAAAAGTGGGGTGGGGATACAGACCCTGGTTCAGGTAGGGGGTAGAAAGTATAGAGGGTGCTGAAGGTGGAGGCCTAACTAATTACTACAAATAAGGCGTGAATTGTGCCGATATTAATAACTGGTAATCATCATGTATTTAAAACTGACATACGTGTGCAGTTAAACTGATAATCCTTAGAATAACGTAAACTCCTACATAAAATTTTCTTATAAATGTTGTTTATTTATGTT
>OMNN01098213.1:22876-42447 GCA_900302755.1 Chromis chromis
CACAAACAACACTACCATCACCTACCCCTGCCTCTCACTAACTGCACCAAGAAAAGTGGGGTGGGGATACAGACCCTGGTTCAGGTAGGGGGTAGAAAGTACAGAGGGTGCTGAAGGTGGAGGCCTAACTGCCTCGTCTGACATTTCCCTCACTATCCTCCTCAGCTTCTGCCCCTAAGTCTGCATATCTAAGTAAGTTTGAAGGCTAACGTACAACGATATGTCTTAAGCTTTCTTTTAAAAAGGTCTAGTGGGTCGGCTTCCCTGATGTCTTCAGGTATTACGTTCCATAGCTCTGGGGCGTAGTTAACAAAGGCTGCATCACCAGTTTTCTTTTTGCTGTTTCTGGGAACCTCCAGTAACCCAGCAGTGGATAATTGCAATGCTCTTGAGGGTGTGTAACTAATTACTACAAATATGGCGTGAATTGTGCCGATATTAATAATTGGTAATCAAGGAGACTGATAAATGTATTTAAAACTGACATAGGTGTGCAGTTAAACTGATAATCCTTAGAATAACGTAAACTCCTACATAAAATTTTGTTATAAATGTTGTTTATTTATGTTTTACACGCTTTTAATTAACAAAGAACTTTTCAGTATTTATCCTTTAGTGCTGCTGGGCTGTTACTCGTGACATGTAACCAGTCAGATGGGCGAGACATTGCTCAAGACACCAGAGTGACCACAGAGAGAGTTGCATCAGAGCCAAAGTAGCGCATTTTTAAATGTATGTTTTTTTCCCCTGAGAATGGGTTCAAAACAAAAGGAGACCAATAATCTAAAAAAAATTATAAATGAATATCAGATCCCTTAATTTGCCAGACTGAAAATTCATTGATCCCTACTAAACATAGGCAGGACTTATGCGCAGTCAGATGATCATACAGGAAGTGAAAAGCCTTATGATAAACCTGAAGCACATTCATAATTTACAGACCAACTCTGACTCAGCATACTCGCCCCAGTTACATATATTCATCGTTTTCTTTGATATTGAGGGATTTTTAGTAGCATTGCAATAAAATGTGTGTTCCCTGCATTCAGAGATTTTACCAGTTACTTTGGTGTTATCATAATTGACAGAATTTATAGTGCAAGCTATAAAAATAGGACCCAGTTTTTCTTTGACGTAAGAATGAAGTGAGTTGTCTGTGAGTTTAAGACTTTAATATACTAATTTAATTCCTGCCTTGTACAAGATATTGCAATAGTTAAAAAAAAAAAAGTAGAACAAGTAGAATTCTGTCTTTGAAGCAGCTTGCAGTGATGCCAACATGTGATACCTTTAGCAGCTGAAAAGAGAATAAGACATGATTCCTCTGGGGTATGAAGCTGAAGTTCAGCTTGAGGTCAACGACGGCTTTACATCTGGTATCCCAGACGGTTTTGTACAATTGCTTCATCTGCAAACACATGAAGACTTGGCTTTCAAGCCTCTGGCAGTGAGTTTACCTCTTTAAAGACAAACAGTGAGTTCAGTAAGTGATTAAGTGCAGCCTTGCTATAGCATCGTTTACGTTTGGGTTTGTGCCAGATTCCACATCCTTTCCTCACGATTACGCACATGGCTGCTATGGAGCTACGTCTCCGCAGTGAGATCATCTTGGATCTCATGTCATTAACAACATTCCTCGGACTGCGTCTCTCTAAAGTTCAAAAACCTAGCTAAGAAATCCTGGGCCTGATGTCAGTGTTGAGTCGTAGTCAAATGCAAACAGTGTGGGTAAATTCCACAGCAGAACGGGTGGGGGTGGTGGGGGGAACCAGGAAGTAAAGACAAAAAACACCTTCTGTTTTCCCTGCTGGAATGTTAATGGCTGGTCTGACCTGTGGTAGACTGACGCTTGCCCTGGTTGGTTTGTTGGCAGCACATGTTTTATTTGGTTCATCTGTTTGGTGCATTCTTTATCCATCTGTCATGCTGGTAAACTCACTTGTGATTAGAAAGGCAGCTTTTCAAAACCCAAGACCTCTTGGTAAAATGCAAACAGGCATATTGCTTAACATATAACATATAACACAAAAATGTTACTCAAGTTTCAGCATAGACTAAAAACACTGTACTTTTTAAGTTCCAGTGCCAATTATGGTCAGAAATTCTCAGTCAAACTGTTTAATTCCTGAGAACTTTCCTCAAAGGCCCCTCTTGTGTAGTTCACCTGAACCAGGCTTGTCTGATCTTGTTTGTCAGAAGTGGTTTGGGGAAGTTTGCGTAAATGTCTAATTGTTGTGGGAAGGTCTGAAGGACATGTGTTCTGTGCCAAGAAGGTCAGGTTGTACCACAATCAGGATAGGAACTTAGAAATACAGCCCCTGCTGTCATTGTTTAAATCTGCTGTTTACAGACAGAAGTGGGACAGACTGACACACAAACAGTGTCAAAGACACACTGCACTTCCTCAGCTGCTCAGCAATACACCCGTCAAGTCTGAAATGGATCAGATGTACGTTTGTTGAAATATGCAAAGAACACAATCAAATAGTCCTTTACATTATACTTATAGACGGATAGATGCTCTATATACTTACTTTTTTTTCCATATTTATTTCTACACATTTATAACGAGACAAACATAAACCGGTTTGGGGAAGGCACAGTAGGGGTCCATTTTTTAATTAGTTTTGTTCATATAGAGCCAATTTACATAGTAAAACTAGAAAAGCACTCGGAGATCACCTGTTCCTTGGCCCATTATCAACATTTCCTGAAAATTTCATCAAAATCCGTTCATAACTTTTCAAGTTATCTTGCTGACAGACAGACAAACAGACAGACAGACAAACGGATAAACGCCGGCAAAAACATAACCTCTGCTTCGCACTTCACGCTTGGCGGAGGTACTTAAGACTTTACATCATGATATTATAGAGGGAAACCCAAAGAATCCAACTATTTTATTTCAGCAAGTGCTTGGCAACAGTGGGAAGAGTAAGAAACCACCTGTAGAACCAGACTCTAGGAGGGCAGCTACCTGCCTCAACCATTTTGGGTGAGGGGAGAGAGAAAGGGAACACTGTGAAGTGAAGGGGTTCAAAGTGCATTCACCCAGGCTCCCTGGTGTCCCCTCACGGTCTCCCATCCAGGTACTGACCAGGCCCTACCTTGCTTAGCTTCAGAGATCTGATGGGATGGGGCATCCACAAGGCAATGTGGCCTGTAAATGTAAAGGACTGCCATCCCTTATTTGGCCATACGCTATCTCATTCAGTAAGGCAGCTTTTTCTTGGTCTAGTTTGGTCACTTCTCCTTCATACTGCTCAAGATCTGGTGAAACTATTGCTCATAGATCTGAAGTATTACATGTTCCACGGTAGCCTGCAGTTTTTTTTAATTGGCTTGGCATCCAGCAGTTTGAGAATTGGATGTGCTCCAGCTGCTGTAGGAAGCGGTTTGGGTGTGGTGGCAGCCTGCAGTTTGGGCATAGTGACCAGCAGATTGAGCATCACGTCGGGCAGTTTGGGCATCATAGCAAGCTGCAGTTTGGTCACTCTAACAGGCAATTTGGGCACAGCAGCAGACTGTGGCAGACAATGAGGGTTGTTGCAAGGTCTTGGTGACTGGACTGATGAGAGAACTGGATGTACAGAGTTTACTCATATTAAAAGGATTTTCTAGAACTAGAATGGGACATTGTACTTTTGCCTTTGATGATGTTTTCTTGCAAGAGGTTCAACTTCGGCTCGCCCCACAAGCAGCCAAAGCCTTGTTGAGGACACTGCTGTGAAAGCATGACAGAAAACAACTTTATACCCATACTATTAGGACTGCTCATCCAAATAAGTTCAAACTCAACACTGCACTTCCTTGGTTCTTCAGCAGCACACCTGTCAAGTTTAGAGCAGATGAGATGAACTGTTGTTGAGGAAGGCAAATAACAGATACACAGGCATACAAACAGATTCCTTAATTTATTAGTGAGATGAAGTAAAAAAAGAAGCAAGTTCATCCCCCCCCAATTTCAGTCATTTTTGAAGCACCCTAAAATAATTTTTCATTTTAATGTTAATATTTGGAGTGAGATGCGAGTAGGGGACAAAACATGTAAATGTACTGCTCTGCTTATAAAGTAAACCAGATATCATTGCCCTTTATTCATATTCCAAACTTTAGTGCTTTTACCACGTGCATATGTTGATTTAAATCTGGTTTTCTGTGTTGTATTTGTATTTCCTCAGTTCCCTTCTAAACAGGGATGATATTTGAAAGGATTTCTTCCTAAAACAAACATTGTGTTTATTTTATTGACATTCCATTGCACCAAAAAAGCAGTCTATGCCCTTGGTGGTCCAGGTTGTAATGACTGCCTGGAATCAGGGGAGTGTCCATTCATTTACACATCCACAGGAAGTCTTAAAGTCTGGGTTCCAGCAAGACCTTCACACAGTAAATCTATTCTTTCTTCTTGTCTAAAATGTGTTTGTTTTTTTTAAATTCCCAGAAATGTTTTTCAGTGAAGGATAAAGAGAGACCCAGATAAGAGTGTCCAAGGCCAAATAACTGTGGTGGAATGTTCCCAAAGTCAGAACTATGACATGTACTTCTTGCTAACGTATGTCAGTTCACTTGCTAAAGGTTAAAATCACCACCCATTTGAAGGGTTGGGACTGAATTACTCTATTACTCTATTACTGCTGGTACACATTTTAAACAGATCATTTGTCCTTGGCCTAGAAGCCGTACTTTATAGTTTTTTATTATGTAATGAAAGCACCAGCAGTAGATCAACATTTTTAATTTTCTTTAAAAAAAAACTCATCATCTACTGAATAGACTTTGGTGACCTCATGGCTTTTACTCACTACCACTATTCCCATTTTCAAACAATATTTTGTGATCCTCTTAATCCACTATCAAAACCCATCCTTCGCTCCACTGGTTAACCCAAGTATATGGCATAACTATCAGTTCAGAGGGAGTCAAGTCATGTCAAACAGTAAACCGTACTTCCCTCACACTATGGCCCTTAAGCCCTAAAACCATAAAAACTCCCCTGCAAACTGCAGTACACTTCCTCAGTCAAGGTAACAATGACAATTATCAAACAACACAGACTTTATATGTTACTGTTAAGCTGTAAATTGTTGTCCTTGTGTGAGGTTTGTATTACTATGAGAATGGGATTAATTTATGTGGAATATACAGGTGGACTTGTGGAATCAGAGTTGGTAACAAATATAGTTGTGACGTTATTATAGAATAGCCAGTGATTTTATATGTGGTATAGGATTTGTGAATTTGAGCTATGAGGATGAAAATAAACAGACATGTCTGGCATGCAGTGTGTCAGTTTATGTCCTGTGTGTGTGTGTTGCTGAGATTGGGTCAACCCACACAGCGACATCCTAATCCCAGCGTGTGTTGTCATCTGTGTGTTTCCTGCCCAGACTGTGAATCATGGCAGCAGGTGGACTTTAATCTCACACTCATAACAGACAGTAATTGTAGCCACCAGACACCGTTTGTTCAAGGTGTTGTCTGTGTTTTCAGGTGCACTGTAGTCGTGTGTGTCACCTGAATGATAAAGGCGCACCGTACTGGTCGGCTATGAAGTCCCATGGTGTGCTAAGATTTCATATTTGATATTTATACTCTGGCCACTGTTTTATTAATAGGTCGACTTGTTTCTGGGCGGTATATACGGAGAAATGAAAGGTATGAAAGCCATGCATCTTCTTTGTGTCATGTCTCATAAAACATTGATTTAGTCCAAGGAAATGGGGCTTAACATTTTCTTGTGTGTGTTTTTCCAGGCTGAGATGTGTGTGCCTCAAAGTAACTTTACCCTGCGAGTGCACAGGTGATACCAAGCTGAATATAGCGCCCTTATGGCCAGCTGGCCTTGCTATTTAAAACAGAGTGGGGAAAGGGGGAGGGGGGCTGCGGCCACGGACGGCGTTTACCATCAGCATTCTGCAGGAGCCACAGACAGTTTGGTGGTTGGCTTGGACTGCAAAGGAATCTGAAAATTTGTACACATGATTAGGGTGCATCGAATTTGATCCTCCGGTTGAACTAGTCCAATAAGATTCCTTTCTTAAAATGTAATCCATTTATGACTGAGCTGCCTTTTCTCAAGGGCAGACTGCTTGAAAAAACATTTAAGAATTTTAGCAGTGATTGGGTATCAATCAATCCCTCTGAAAGTCAGCCTGTGTGATTCATCCAGTATCAGATTTACCCAAGCATCTTTCACAAAGGTCAATCATATTGGATGAGGTCATCGCTGAAAACTCTTCCTGCCGTTTCCTCTTGTCCAGTAAAAACTGTTCATAGGCTGCCTGAGTCAGCATTTTTAATGTTGTGTAGCCAGAGAAAGTGTTTAGAGACTGTGTAGTGTTGCTTTGATTTTAATCTCTAAGCAGTGTTTGTGTGTATGTGAGGAGCTTTGCATGTGGCAGCCCCCCTGAGCTTGTAACTGTGAATGAATGGCAACAGCTGAGCAGGAGAACTTTATCGGCAACACTCACCGCTTGTGTGTGTGTGTGTCCGTGTGTGTGTGAGTGTGTGTGTGTGTTTGAGAGAGAGGGAGAGAGAGAGAGAGAGATTCAGGAGGAGCTGCAACCAGAGCGGTCTCACTGGGGACTCTCTCTGCCGAGCTCACTGCTGTCCTCTCTTCCTCAGCCGCTGGCCTCTTTTCAGTTTCCTCCCTTCGGCTCTCTTGTTCTTTTAGTCCACGACTCGCCCTGTGGATTTCTTATTCCCCGGCTCTCTGGGAAACTGCAGAACAGCGTTGTCGTGACTCGCCGGCTGACACTGCAAGGGAAGGAGAGAGAGCAGAAAAGAAGGAGAGAGAAAGTCAGACAGACCAATCGATTACTCTGATACAAAGGAGAGGCTCTGGGAGAGGAGAGCAGAGGCAGTTGCAGTGTTTTTCCTAGCTGTTCTGGTTTTCAAGGAGATATTCTTTGACATTTATGGGAGTCGTCCGAAGCAGTTGATTCACATCCATCCTTTGGAAAGCGAAGACTTCTAATTGTCAGGACAGTTTTTGGCACATCAAGAACTCTTCCCTTCCTTCTTCGTCATCGTTTTGGACTTTGGAGGAGGACCTCTTTTGAACAAGAAGTTCAATGTTTACTAAGTAATTAATCTCCTGTCTCAATGATAATGCTGGACACTAACCATTGCCTGTCCATTGAACCCTCCCCCCCGGGCTCTCCTCCAATGGCAGACGACATGGAGAAGGCAGCACTGAAGATGGATCATGACAGACTTGTCTATCACAGCCTGAAAGAAGGTGGGCGATCTGGAGTCACACATAGACAGTAGAGACACGAGATATCTGATAGGTTTTGTGTTTATGTGCCTCAGTTGACATCTTTTCATCAGTACTTTGTGGTTTCATATAAATAGTTAATAGGGTTTTTCTCAAGATAAACAGGTTTATTGGCTTGAGTAAGACGGAAGGAAGTCGAAGTGATTACGTATCCTTTCTGATAACCCTTTTCAATAGAACCTGACCTCTGTAATAAATGAAGGAAGGAAGTGTGGGCAGCTGCAGGTGTAAATGACTCAGCCTGAGATGTTAAACTTGCCCAGTTAAGTTTTCTTCTAATCAATCAAATTAATGTTTACATTTAGTGTTCTGTCCCAAATGCTTTGTGCACATCCTGAAGTCTAAACAAATGTGTTGGATGAATTCCGTTCTTCACAAAACATTTGCTAAAGCAGTTTCTTTTTTGTTATATTTTGAAAGCTGGATTCTTTCCATCTTCACAGTCTTCTTCAGTGTTTTTCAGAGAAATTAGCTAACATTCCTTGGTGCATTACCACCAGCTATAGATCAGTGGAATAGAATGAAAACTGTTGGGAGGTGTACCACATCACTCATGTACACATGTGTGCGTCATAAGAAAGAAAACAGGGATCCACTAATAAAAACATTGCTCTATAGTGCTACTAGTGGGCAAAATGTCCACAGGATATCTTTTCCTCGTGGACCTAATGGCAAATATTTAATACTAATAAGATTTCCTCTTCAGTCAGATTGGAACATTCCGTTTTTATCCATATCTCTTTATAGTCATGTCTGTCTCAAGTATTTGAGGCTGTATTAAATGTGATTGTGTGACATTTAGTACCACTGTACATTTTTGGGATTTAGATGTGATTTGCGCAGAGCTTACAAAAACATTGTGTTCCAAAAAAAAAATCACAGCAGCCAACAATGACATAATGTCAAAAACTGGGGATCCAGCCTAATTTGGTAAGGTTACTGCTACAGTAAAGTAAGCTTCAGTTTGTTTATAACCAACTTTACAAGCGTTTGCCAGAGTCGCAGATGACTGGCTGCAGATGAAACAAAACATTCCTGTGAGGTTAGAATGACTGAAGACGACGCAGGCCCAGAGAAGAGCAAGAGGAAATAAATGTATTTTAAAAAGGAGAAGAAGAGGAGTTTCTTCTGTACCATAACAGCAGCTGACATGTTGCACTGTCATTGCACATGTCTGAACCACAGCTGTCAGTGAAAGATTATTACTCCACGTCTGCTTTTTGCTAACTGTGAACCTTTGCTAAATTCTTCAAAGGACATGCTGCAAAGTGTGAGCGACAAGGACTGCATAAAATCATTGGCTTGAACTTTAAGATGATTAGTATTCACTACACCTCTTCTCGTTGTCATCTGGCTTCTCGGCACAGTGCGGCAGTGCAAAGGCAGTGGGAGTGATTCCAAGGTGTGAATGGCCTTAACCTTGCATTGTTCCTGCCCTCTAGCTTCTTTCCATTCTCGCTCATGTGTGAAACATTTGCTGTGGTCAGGCGCTGCGTTCATCTCTCTGTTGCAAACTGTGCTACTGTGCAAATGGTGACGAGAACATCTCTCCCAGTAGAACATTTCCAGCACCGATGCCAGGTGTAACGGCGATTCAAAGCGCCTGTGAGACTTGTGTTACAGTAGCAGTGTGATCATGTATGTTTCCGTCCTTGTGTGCCCACTTCCTCACCCACCATGGTTATGGAGCTTTAGTCCTCATGCGTGTTGCTATGGTTGGTGTTTGTAGGCTTAGTCGTGCCAAGCCTGGGGTCTTTGGGGACAGTGACGAACTCAGACATGATTAATCAGATCTACTGACACTTGAGCACAGCAGGATTAGCCCAGTTGGCCACCAGCATCCAGGCTCTACCTCACCGGCCTCCTCCTTTTCCCCCTCTAGTGCTTTTCTAACATTACACTTTAATCCTTGGATTCTCCTTTGCTCGCTTAATTTGCTTTTTTCAAAGGTTTTCTGTTGAAATTGGCAGTAAGTGTTGGTGTTTGTAGCTGCTTCAATGGCTGTGTTCAAATAGCGAGCTTGTCTGAAATGATCTTTATTTGAGAAACGGAAGCTTTACAAGTTACAGTAGATTTGATCATTAGCTTTATTTATCAAGTTAAAAAATTAAATTGGCTGTTTAAAGATGACATTATTCAAGAGTTAAAGTAAGTTTAAGATGTCAACCGACACCACCTACACCTTTAAAGCTTTGAAATAAGAAATCAAGTAATGAAAAGAGGAGGTAATTTTACAAGTGAAGGTAGCAACCCAATGTTTTCCTATAATGCTCTTTAATTTTAGATTTTCTGTGACTTTCACCATGACTCTCTAGCTCACAAGTTCACATAGTCATGAAAAGAGGACCTGCTGGAACCAAGAGATCTATAACTGGGTTCAATTGACTGAGCACAGTGTCCTTGAGACAGCCACCCGACTGTTGATTTATCTGTTTCATCTAAAATCGGTAAATGATGCCATCTCTGCTGTCTTCCTGTCTCTCTCGCTGCTTCGCTCTAACTTTTTATAACTGCAGAGGAAAGCTTTAGCTGTGGCCTAGTATCCCAGTAAAATTGCCCTGCCTTTTCATCCTCTTCTTAAATTAACCAAAATGGCCTTCAAACCTGATTTAAGTCCCAGAGTGTGTCCTGGTCTCCAAAAGACAAAGGCATATTCCTCATATGCTCTCACACTAATCCACTAACTGTTAACAAATCATCAGCATAACTACTGACTGTTGTTTCTCATGACACCATGGCTACGTTCAGACTGCAGGGCTTAATGCTCAATTTGGATTTTTTTGTGAAATCCGATTTTTTGGTGAGTTGGTTCACATTTCCAATTATATGCGACTTGTACGTGATCTCCTGTGTGAACTTCATACGACCCAAAAGTGTCCCGCATGCACAGAAGAGGACACGACGACGTCACACGCAGCGAGCGTGCTCAGTGTTTGCAGAAGTAAACATGGATGGTAACACGTCCACAGCTACTTCGTTTCTTTGAGTCTTTAGCCTCTTTGTGTTTGGCTCGGAGGCTCTTTATTTTTCTTTGGCATTGGAGCCAGGACTGTTTATACCCATGCTCTGCCATTTCTTTGGAAATGTTTTCAAAAACCTCCCTGTTCCGATAAGACCCATCGAGTTTGGCCTGAATAGAGCTGTATCCCCAAATATTAATTAATTCCGAAACCTGGCTTTCCCTCCATTGACTGGACTCCACGTTATTGTCCGCCATGGTTATTTTTTTCGTTCCTGCTCCCGCCTACTTGAACGCAGAACAGAGATGTTTGTCGTGTATCAATGACGTGTAGGTCGGATAAATGCGACCTGGCCGTTCAGACAGAAGTCGCATGGCAAAAGATCAGATACGTATTGGATTTAGGACCACATATCCAAGTGGCCTGGGTCGCATTTGAAAAAATCGGATCTGTGTTGTTCAGACTGTCATGAAAAGATCAGATACAGGTCACATAGGGGCAAAAAAAAAAATCGGATTTGGGTCACTTTAGCCTACTGTCTGAACGTAGCCATAGTCTCCCAAAAAATGAAAGAATGACTGTTAAGGGTTCTGTTGTCCGGTCAAACATTTCTGCATAACAAACATTGGCTTAAATACAATTTATTAAAAATAATTGTTGCTGGATTTCAGTGTAGTTTCAGTTAATGTTGAAACATAAAGTCAGTGGTCACCCTTGGCATTCCCCCTAGTGCTGTCATGAGTCCACACTTTACAGTTGTGTACAAGAAATATCAAGAGTCTAGTGGGCAGAATGCCATGAAACTCACTGAGTGCATTCATGCTCCCCTTTAGAATGGTCTTCTTCAACTTCTGTCACACTCCTCTCATGCCATCCTCAAGCCAGAGTCTTCATTCAGCTCCACTCAAGGCACCACAAAATCTAGTAGGCAGTTTGCCAAAGCATATTAAACTCTCTTAATTACATTTACTCGTCTAAGGCCATCAATCGTCAACAAATTGCTTGTTCCATCCCGTTGGACATTAAATTGAATTGCTACATCAGCGTCCGGACAACAAGAATACAAACATAACTGTCAAATCAAAGTGCTGATTGGAACTGATTGGAAAGTCATCACCTCCTTGTTCTAAATACAGGTTTGGCTCAGTTGCAACAGCACACAGGCCCTGTTATTCCAGTCATTAAAAAGAGAGCAACAGTAAATTACATCCTGAAATGCTGCCATAATGGCAACACACTGTTTTTTTCCCCTTTCTTACTGAGATCCTGCCATTATTGTACCATATATGTTCAGCATCTGGTTTCCATTTGCGTCGTGTGGGGAAGATGGTGATTGTGGTTCTTGTCAGCAGAGCCTTTCCTGCCTTTGTTTCTGTATTTCTATGGTTTCTATCCAATCTCTTACAGCAGGACAAAGGTTGTGTGTATGTGTGTGTGTGTGTGTGTGTGTGTGTGTGTGTGAGAGAGAGAGAGAGAGAGAGCGAGAGAGAGAGAGCAGAAGAAGAATGACAACACTGTAATCCTTCTATCCTCTGTTGGCATCCACCGCAGAGAAGAAGAAAACTCTGAGGAAACCGTGGATACTTAATTCAGCGGAGAACAAAAGTTACTTTCATGATTATATTGCTCAGCTTTTCTGCCTCCATCTGCTGATCTGTGCTGTGCTGCATCTGTTACATAAACACACTCTGAAGCAGACACTCATTAATGTGAACATATTTCAAGGGCTAAATCCAAACATGAGAAAGACATAAAACAAATAAAAGAGCAAGGGATGATCTGATGGCTGAGTGGTTGAGGCACCACATGGGCACTGGTGAATCTCTGGTTTGATTTCCATCCAGTCAGTTCTTTACTGCCTGTCATTCTCCTGCTCTATTTCCCCACATTCCCTGCCCGCCACCACTGCTCCTATCGCCACCTTCAATACCTTTGTTGGGTAATTTTACCCTAAACTGTACCCCAGAGGAGACAGGAAAAGAAGATCACAGTCCAACATGATTCCATCTGGCAAGACCTGGATTTTGTGTGCAACTGATTTCAACAGTCACCAGTATCTGTTACAGTTCAACAGATGTGCCGTATGGATACCATACAGTACAAAGAGACCTCATACAAACTATTACTTGTGTGTACATAGGCCTGCATGAGAGCAAATGCAAAGTTGTACTACATCAGAACTGAAGCTCCTCTAAACAGACAGTAATAAAATGTTATGCGTTATTGTATTCTTATGGTCCAAATAAAGGTTAAATTAAATTCCACCACACACATGATGGAACATTCGAACTGAAAAAAGCAGACTTCAGTAAGTGGAGGCAGTTCTAATCAATCATCCCAGGGTTAAAGGAGATTTTCCATCAACATTGCTCACTCACTGCAAATGACCCGTGTTTACATTCAAGCCCCTCTTCTGCAATCCTGGTTTATATAATGTATTGGCTCAAATTTCAGTCAATGTTCAGCAGTTTTGTGTACCAGTGAAACATGTTCTCTGACAGAGCGTAGCCTTAATAGCACCCTGTTGTCTAGAAATTTTGTTTCTACACAACCAAATTGTTTTCACAATTATATTTAGCTGCTGGTTTGATTACATGCAGCTGCATCTTTCCTTCAACAATGAATTGCAACATCTGAACTGCATTAGAGTCAGCAGGAGGTGGTTGGGGTGGATAGAGGGTCTACAAAACACTTGACTTTCACATCAGAGATCAGGGTTCAGGCAAACAAAAGAACTTTTAACCCTAGCGTTCACCCATACAATTGTGGTTACGTGATTTTCATTTGGTTGCCATTGTCTGTGTTGCGTGGGTCCTTGGGGATGTCATAAAGGTAGGCATATTTCCCATTCCTGTTTTTTTCGACAGGCACGTGTTCGGGTGATTTTCACCCTACGTTAGAGAGTACAATATTGTTTTGGTTGGAATATACTGTATGTATATATAATATATATCTCTTTCTCAGTGATGCAGGGAGACTGTGCCTTCACCAGAAAAGTTCCCAGTTCCTTTATTTTTTAAGGAATTTTTCGTGAATGATTCCCTAATTTTTCGCTAATTTTAGAGCCTTTTCCATTTTATGAGACATATAAGGGAAAAATAAGAGTACTTCAATTTGTACTTCAATATACTTTTAACATAATATATTTTTTATCGAGTAAAATATACCCAACGTTAGTGAAGGTGTTACTAACTGTTACGTTAGTGTTTTAGGGTTACGGTCAGAAAAAGACATATACACACCACAATCTTTCCCTGGTTGCTGTTGTAACTGAGCCAAAACCCAGCTTGAACACACTCGGAGTACTGCAGGGGAACCAAAAACCAAGTGATGAGTTTGGTGTGAGCTGTCCCTAAGTCACTCCAGTTGCTGAGCAACATCATCAAAGCAAATACATAATTTCAAATTCTGGTCTCAGGGTCTTTAAATCCCGTTGGCCGCTCCCCTAGAACCAGTTTGCCTCATGAGACACTACCAGGGGCCATTGCCCTTGTCAACATATCTCCCAGGATTACATGAACACACAAACCCCTGCAACGTGCTAAGGTGACAATTCTTTGGGTTGGGTTTGCTGCCACTCTGGAATTCAATTTATGACAGCTGAAAACAAGTTCATCTTGTCTTTAGATGTCTTTACTGCAAATAGTTTTGGGGGTCCTCAACCTGGCCTTTGAAAGCCTTTTTGTGCCTTGTGAGGCAACATAATCAGGGAACGTGATTAATCACCTGAACATATCTGCTATGACAGCATATTTAATTAGTTTTTCTAACAATATCTGCTCTTGTAATCTACAATATCTGCTCCTAGCAACTACAGCACAATCAAACCTTTTTTTATAATTTCGACTGGGGAAAGATTGACGGCTCCCGTAAGATTTTCGAACAATTAACAAAGGAGTTTGCTTTTTTAACATTGTGCCAAAATTCTTTTCTGACCTCAGGACGTCAACCCTCAGTGCAAGTTCTCCACTTTTATCTCTCCTAAACTCACATGCAGTGTAAATGTCATTAGCGAAACGAAAAATATCAGGTAAGAAAAAAAAGGACAAGATGAAATGTTGGGTGTAGAAGGTATTTGACTTAATTAAATTGTGTTTTTTCATCCAACTAATTTGCTATTTTAGTGTCAAAACATGTTTCTGCCCTTTGTTGTTTTCCATCAATAAATACCATTATACCTTCTGTTTATATAAGTGAAGCTCCAATGTGTTGCCAGCAAGTCATGTCAGCAGTGTTTGTCTAGACATGGCCTACCCAGAATGCTCTTGGGCATTAATTGCTCTGAGAGATGTTTCGAAATGCTGTCCGTTGGTTACTTTCCTTTGGCGTCGCTTTTGTTTGTTCATGTTGTGCCTGCGAGAATGAGATTATGTTTCACTAGTCAAGGTTTCATCAATCATTACTCAGCTCTCTATTTTGTAACAGACACCATAAATGCAACATCATGGTGGAGAGAAAATGAGAAAGGAGAGATTTGGAGAAACTGTAACTTCTCTCTACTGGAACCAAGTTTTTTTTTTCCTTCACAGCCACCATATCATTTGTAGTGGAATCTTAAAATTGGACCTGTGAACATCTTTGAAACCTCGAGAGGGTGAACAGGCCTGTATTGTGTATGGGAAGGAATAGCTAGAGGGTGGAATTTGAAGGAGGCTAAACAAACACAAGAAATAGCACATAAAAAACATTGCATGCACTCATAAAGAGAAGCTTTTGTAAACCATTTTCATGAGGCAGGCTACCTTTCTTTCCTGCTCTTTATGTTTTGTTGCATCTCTCTCATCCTACTTTTTAAAATTTTGGTTGCAAATACTTTGGGCAGTGATGGTATCTGTAGAATGCCCCTCTGGCTATGAGCAGGAGGAATCCTATGTAGCTTAAGAAAAAGGAAGAACAATATATATCATAGAGATCCAGAGGAATGAAATACAAAAAATGAAGCTGAAGAAATATTTCTGCAGGTGCACTCAGGACTGCTAGATTATCACCAGACTGACCTTTATGATTGCTTCTGCAACTCAGTGTAAACTATGCATTTTGTTAGATTTCACAACAGGTTTCTAACTTCCTGAGTCACACAATCACAGAACACAAGCAGGTACGTTTTTAACCATTTATTTAACAAATTTGAATCCCTATGCGACAAAAATACTAAAAAAGTAAGGCCCTTAACCCTTTAAGACCTGAGCCTCAAAATGTCCACCTGGTCTTTTGTTCCAAAATGTCCTGTGAGTGCTTCTTTTACGGTTTCATTCGGGCCACGAATGAACAAATGAAATTACGGTAATTTTACGGTAATTTCATCCAGTGGATTCCTGGGAGGGCACAAATGAAATTACCGTAATGACACCACAATGACTGTAAAGCGCAACACCTCAGCTTTCAGAAACCGTTGTCGCCGATGACGCACTAGGACTTAAAGGGTTAAATATAAGGGTTGATGAAAAAGTTTAGATACAGTTCATTTTGCATGAGTACAGAGTGTGTCACATAGTCATGTGTATGTCATACATGCCAACAATAACTGCCATGAGACAGAATGCTCTCTCAACAGCTGGACCTACATATGTTTAAATAACACATGTTTTTTGGAAAGGTGTAAATTTGCGATTTGTCAGTGGAACGCAAATTAGAGCAGAGAAGAAAACATCACGGTCAGTCAGCAGCCTGGAGGATCCAACCTTCATGTGGAGGATCATCACTGGTGGTGAATGGTTGCAACTACCATCAAGAGAAGAAACGACACTTTTCACAGTGAAGAAGCTGCAGTTTCCAAAACCGGATAAGGCCCATCAGGTCAGGAGCTCACCAGGTTGTTTTCTCCAACATTCACATGCTTGTGCACTGGAAATAAACAGCCTGAACCTTTGTTGCCTGCAGTCAGAGCCTGTATTGCTATAGGTAACCTTCATAAAAGGTGAATGAACAATTCCACATTCAACATTGGGCACTGCAGTAGTACTTTAATATTTTTCAGAACCGGGAGCTCTTGCTGTTTCTTTTTTGTTGTTGTATCAGTGTGTGATCCCTTTTCATCCAATAAATGGCCCTCAGGGTTACTAACTGCTTCAGCTTTTTAAAAGTTTACTGTAAAATACAACAACATCCATCCAATGCCCTGCGGCATCTGCATGTTTCCTTAGTTTTATGTGGAACTTAAGAATCAGGGCACAAATTGCTCTATTGTATCATAGTGATAAATTGTCTTAAAGTAACACGTTCTGGGATGCCCTGCTGTGCATTTCAGGTTTTCTTTCAGCAGAACCTGCTCTCAGGAACATTTTCAAGCATATCTTATTATACATTTCTGATTGCCTCCACTCTCTGAGGCTCGCTGTTGGAGGCACCCTGCAGGGCATGTCTGAGGGTGTCTGGGACCAAGTGGTTGACCACAGCTGAGCCCTGCCAAGCCATTGTAATGTTAAAACAACCACTGCATTCCTTGCACTGCAGTACAAGCACTGAGCCAAGCTTGGAAAGTTACCGACCGGGGGCCCATGATTTCCCAAAAGCTTCTTGGAGCTCAGATAATAGCAGTTCTGCCGTAAAACTAATAGATAAAGATCATCTTTGAGTGAAAAGGACTTGTTGAACTTAGAATTGGTTCAGAAAATACAGCAGCATGATAACACTTGCAACCACCAGATTGAGTTATAAAAGACAGCTTTGACATGTGAGCGTGATTCTGTACTGGCTGATAATTTCAGACAGTGTTTTCCAAAATCTGCATGCATTCCAGGAATGAGCACACACACATCCAAATTACTCTTTTAGTAGTGCTAGTTTGCCAAAGCTGGGAGGCTATAAACTGACAAGTCTTAGAATAATCATCACCTTAGAGCTGTCCTCTGATTCTTGTCCAAGCCATGACTCTGGAAAAAAAACGTTTTGTTCTACTTTTAGGGTCAGAAATTAAAGAGAGGCCAAATGGAGTAAAAGGTTTTATGTGTGTCAAGAATATACAGTATAGTAGGAAAAGAAAAGGCCCGGATGATGAAGAAGAACCTCAATCATGGCGTCTCCGGTAAAGTTAAAGCCTCTTTAGTCTAAGTATATTGTACTTGCAGTATTTCACTGTTGTTCTGACTTCTGCACAAATGAGCTTGTATATTACAATGAAACTAAATAACTAAAACTGGAATCAATGTGTATCAAAAAGCAAGTTCTGGTTAGGACCCAAAGTCAGACAAATTACATATTCAGAGAATTTCATAGTTTAGGAGGCAAACTCAAGAATATATATACGAAATTTGATCAAAAGGTATGAGGCTGTCCCTATAAGTCAAATACCGTACCTGATTTAAATTTGGCCGCCATCCACGAGTCTCCTTGTGCAGCAATACAGCACTACTTGTAACCCTCACTGGAAGTCCTGTTATGTAAATATGTCGAGAAAAATCTGCAATGAGCGGTGGATCTCTCCAAAACGTGTCAAAGAGGTGACCCTTCAACTTGAATTTCATTTAGGGGAAAAGGAAAAAGTCACAGGGAGCCAAATTTGGTGTGTAGGGCGGGTGGGGAGCAATGATTGTGCTGCTGTGACTGGCCACATGGTGCGTTTTAACACTCAAATGCCACCTCGCCACTGTTCAGGTCATTTGTGCCAAATGTTCTCATCAGACACCTCAGGATGTTACAGCAGAACTCTGCTTTGACAGTGTGACCCTGGGGGACTAATTCATGGTGCATAACCATGTCGTTAGCCTCATAGCATAATTGTCTAAGTCATATTTTGGCCAAATGATGATATCTTCCTAACTCTACTCTCCTAACACTGCTGATTGACCGTACAGCATTGCCTATGTCCTCAGCCTATTAGAATGCTTGTTACATTCCAAAATCACTGTCTGCCAAAGTCATCTCTTTGACCTAGGCATTTTTAGCAGTACACAAAGATGGCTTTTCTGAAAACCTTAAAATATGACTTAGGCAATTATGCCATGAGGGTAACGATGTGAATGTTGAAGAAAATGACAGGCATGGTCTTTACCTGATGCACCTTGTCCAGTTTTGGAAACTGCGATCTTCCACTGTGAAAACTGTTGTTTCACTTCCTGATGGTACCTGCAGATCCATCTCTAATCACCAGTTAAGATCCTCCACATGAAGGTTGGCTTGTCCTGGCTACTGGCTGAAACAGACAAAATGTTCTCTTCTCAACTACAGTTTGAGGTCATTCTGACTCACAACAATTACTGCTTGCATGTGCATGACTGTGACTTGCTCTGTGCACGCACACCATGAACAGCCTCAGAACTGTTCAGTCAGCCCTCATACAGCGTTGATATTTGGTGTCTAGTGCTCTAAAGCACCACACTCGTGATGTTAACACAAAGGGTTCAGGTTACTATAACAGAAAGGAGCAAAAGTTGTCCTCTTCCTATTCTTGAGCACATTGTTTGATTCAGCGCAGATGTTCACTTATGTCTTCCATGTACATTGGTCCTGTGTTTTACAAATGCCGCTCTGCAAGGTTTTCCTCTTCGCACAAAGTTTTTATTCCTTTCACTATCACTGTCTCATTTTCATTTGTGTGCTTGTACATAAGTGTTTTCCTTTCCCTAAAGGCAGGGCTGGAAAATCCTGGTCCCCGAAAGTAAAAATCTTTTTCCGTTCTAGATGTCTCCCTCTTCCAACACACCTGATTCAAATGGCCAGGATCGTTATCAGGCTTCTGCAGAGCTTGATGATGAGCTGATCATTTGAATCAGGTGTTGGAAGAGGGAGACATCTAGAACGGAAAAGGATTTTTACTTTCAGGGACCAGGATTTTCCAGCCCTGCCTTAAGGTTATTCAGAAATGGCACCACAACATATCGCACAGCCAGATTACTCTGCATATTTTAGTATCATGTGGTGATTGGTTGACTTGAAGACATTAGACATAACAGCTGTCACTAAGTAAGAGTTTGGTCATAAATTTATGACGTTTTGTCGCAGGTTGTCTTCGGTCCTCAAAGCTCCAAAAAGGTCTGTCTGGTAACATGTCTCACAGCGTGATTTAGAACCACCATGCTGGATTGATGAGCTATGATTTCTCTGCACTTGTCTCACTATTGTCAGCTGTCATCTCAAAAAAAAAAATGCAGTGTGAAGGTGTCCTTCGTATTTAGCACCAATCATAGAAGCGCAGTGTGGACACATGAGTCAAACACTTGCAATAATGAGTATCATTTTAGAGTCGTTGCATTTCCCGTTCGACGTAAACTAGAGGCTTGAAATTGATTATGATTACCCTTTATAGGGGATTTATGAGGTGGTATTTTTTGTGGAGCATTCTGCTCAGGGTGACTGGATCAGAACTGGAACTGGACTGTTAACACTGTTTG
>OMNN01098214.1:2476-31742 GCA_900302755.1 Chromis chromis
TGTGCTGTCTCTTATGAAAGGAACAAAATACTATTATTAGAATGGTTTTGAAAGAGAATGCACTTTTTATGTGGTCTTTTTATGTAATATATGCAATGAATTGATCTCTTCACAGAGAATAGAAACTACGTAGATGAATTTTCACTATCAGAGCAGCGCCTACTCCTCCTCCGATTCAAGAAGAGTAGGCAGCTGACTCATCCTCACCTTCAGTACTGTAAACAGCTCTGGTGAGAGCACTTAGCAATGCTAATGGTTAGTCTGTCATCTGGTCGCTTGGTTTGGTTCACAAATTGTGGAGGATATTACGAAGAAGAAGAGGTCACAAATAATAATCTCTCTTATTGATGTCGTGCCGGCACTCTTATAATTAAATAAAGCAGTTTTGTTGCAGAGTTAAAGAAGTAAGTCTCTGTGATTTCTCTTTCCAAAATGCATTTCTTAACTCTCTTTGTCACTGACAGACGTTTATAAGACGCTTTGAACTTCTAATGAGAGTTCTGTCACAACATTCAAACCACCACTCTCTCTCTTTTATACAGTAAATGACTTGAGGCCTGCAAATAATGTGTGCAGAACTTCAAAAGACTGGTGCTATTTATTGATTCCTCCAGACAGACAAAAGAGCTGGGCACAGATAAGAAAGATGAGTTAACATGCTGTGCAAGAGGGAGGACTAGACTTGATAATGTAATTATGTAAAACAGATTAACAGTTAGGCTGCTTATTCACATTTAACCAGGTGGGCTTACATTCAGTCATTTGTGATAACAAGGAGCAAGCTATCCTCACCCCAGGAGCTCTTAGGGAATGGTCTTTTATTTTCCAACCCTCCATCTTCCTGGTTACACCCACTTCCTGTGTTTACAGGGCGGGCGTTGATCATGATCATTGTTTGAAAGGTGTCACTTATATTCCTGACTGAAAGGGTTGATGAAGGTGCTTATTAACACAGATGCAGTGAGTCTGTGATCCCTAATGAAAGCCGCCAACAGACTTCTGTAAAAGTCTACTGAAAATTATACCCGAGCGACACAATGACTGCTAATTAGTCCGCAAACTTGTCAAAGGAGTGGCTCATTCTGTGTGCTGTTTGCTGATTCTTGAATGCTGTTGACTGTCGTTGCACAACGTAGCTCAGCTCATGTTAAATTTCAAAGCTGGCTTTTGTTCTCAGGATGTTTATGACCAGTTACTGGTCATCATGCTAAACTGAAACATCTGTCAGCTTGTTTTCCACCACTAGAACAAAGACAACCTTCACAGAATTTCCTGATGACTTGCACACACACACACACACACACACTGCAACGTCAACGTTCACTCGCTCAGCCACACCCTGCAGAGCATGTGATATATGCAGGGGCGCCGAGCTGCTCCAGCAGGTGGTTATCTCTCTTGTTTTGACCAATGACCTGCACGTTCAGCTGTGGTTGGTCACAAGGCCTGATAGCGAAGCATCAATCAAGGGGAAGGAGGAAGTGGTACGATTAGGCCTCACTTATCAGCCTGAACACTGGGGACCCCTGAAACTGTGTTGGCTGGGTTTGAAGTGAATGGTTTCCCCAAGGGACTTTATAGTGTGTGCATTTGTGTTTGCATGCATGTGAACTTTTTTAATGTGTGTAACTGTATGTGCTTTTGAAGACAAATGCATACTTTACAGCAAATGTTGTAATGCTAGAAAAGTGACCATATACCAACAAAAGCTTACTGTTGAAATGCTAAATCACTTTGGGGGTTGCACTCAAATTTGACACATTGAGTGAATTTTTTGATAGAAAAAGGAAGCAATAAGAAAACAACGGCAGCGGATGGGACACAAGGACTAAGTTTGATTTCATTAAGTAGCACAGAGGGGCAGTGGTGGCCTAGTGGTTTGTGAAGCGAACTTGTAACTGGTGGGTCGCCGGTTCAAGCCCCCGGACTGGCAAGAGGTTGAGGTGGGAAAGTGAGAGCGACCGCTTGTCCCAGTCACCACCACTGTGGGCCCTTGAGCAAGGCCCTTAACCCCTGACTGCTCCCCGGGCGCTGCACCGCAGCAGCCCACTGCTCCTAGTATGTATAGTTGAGGTTAACTTTGAATAGGATGGGTCAAATGCAGAGAAGGAATTTCCCAAAGGGTATCAACTATTTTTAAAAAAGAAAAAAAAGAAAAAAAGAAAAGAAAATGCTCTACTTTCTAGAAAAACAGAACAAAAAAACATCTACATGTTCTGAAACAACAACTTTCACATAACAAGCCCTTGAGCTAAGTTGTGGAAATAAACATGGACACTAACTGTACAGTATGTGCTTTGCACCCATATTTGTAAAAAAAAAAAAAAAAAAAAAGCATCTGTATGTATCCGCAGTGCGTGTTTATGAGGACAGCTGTGTCACTTTTGACTCCCTCCTGCTCTGCTTCTGACCACAGTTTTGCTGTGACAGATGCATGCAGATTTTTGCAGCTGTGCTCTCACCTGTCGGTTGAGAGTTAATGAGACGTGAGATGTCACCAGTCGACTGGCTAAAAAAAGGGGCCTTTTAGAGCGCAGCCACAATGAGCTGGGCGGCTGTGGCACACAAAGGAGGCAATACATGGCCGGTGTGCTGCTTGACACAGTGACCTATTTTTATAGTATATATACACTATACTGCTTCCAGGAAAATGTAATCCCTTGGCCCCTGCAACACTTGTGATTACAAGATAGACAACCAAGAGAAGACTCTCACTAACCCTATGACATATATATACTATATATTTGCCGTTATATATTAGTGCAATAACAAATGCAAAGTCAACTCATTTTATAGTCTTGGTAGAAAGCAGAATCCAACCCGTGTAAAAGTTCCTCATTCTGTTTTTCTACATTTCATTATATATTACTGCATACATACATGTTTATGCCTGGAGGAGATTTACTCTGATTCTGCCAGTCATTGCCACACAGCTGCTGAGTCGCTCTGCACATTACAAAGCAGCTAATGACAACCTTTGTTCTTCAAAACAGCTCACCTGGTGTAGCCTCACTCTCTGTTTCTTTTCTTTCCTTCCACCCAGTGTTTGGAGTGCACACAGGTTCACACCCTCTGGCATATGGAAGGCACAAGGAGGAAAACCATAAAGGGGAGAAAGAAATCAAGAAAGAATGGGATGAAAAGAAGCAAATGTGATGCAGGTATTCTGTATGGTGCAAATCAAGAGAAAAAGGAGGGAGAAAGGAAAACACAAGACATTTGGAGATGAAAAGAGGGAAGCAAGGACAAGTGTTTGATGTGGTTTAAATGGATTCGTACTGTTGGCACTGCACTCAGTGAACTCACGCTACTGTGATAAGTTGCTGTTTAGAAAATCTGTCATGAAGTGTTATCAAATGGTGGGAAACCACTGAACTTTACAACTGATAGTAGACTTTGTCATGTCAAATACATAGAATCTGCTCTTGATGTACTGTTTAGTGTGTGTCTAAATGCCTACAAAGCCAAAGCCTTTGTTGTTACTTACATTATTATATGAACATTTTTCTCTCACTCAATGAGTGCAATAGTCAACACATTTAGGGATAAATATTTTTAGCTGTGGAAACCCTTCTTTGTGGAGTGAAACCAGGGGAGCCTCCAAGGCCATCCCAGATCTGATAGATCAGGTCCAGTCACTGGAACTCTGTTGTTCAAGATTCAGTGAAGGCAACTACGGCGTCCAAGTGCAATGAAAGCATTTGATGACATTACAGAGTGCAAAATACACAGTTTGTGTTTTTAGCTGAAGGAGGCGACATACAGACCTCAAAATATCAACAGAGACTGAAGTTTAGTTTGCTGCTTCCAGCTGTTTAGGAGCATGTCCTCTGAGTTTATGAACTCAGTACCTGCAGCATCAGACAGCAGCAAGATCCATATGAGCGTCTCCAAAAAGAAAGAGCTGTGCAATAATTAAAAATTATCCCCAGCATGGATAGATCAGGATCTAACAGTTAATGACACTGTGTATTTTTCTTTATCTCAGACAGGTGAGCTGTCACACAGAGTTTAGCAGCTGCATTTAAATCATTTGTTCCAGCTGCATAATATTTCACTGTGAATGTCTGATCCGTTTACTGAAGTCTGAGTTTTTTCTTTCCTATCAGTTTTTTTCCTTTTTCCTTTTTAAAGCAGGATATTTGCAGCAGCGACATCATTGTGGACAAGGACATGTTATAGAACATTAGAACATGACCTCTAATCATTAAAGCAGCTATCAAAATAGGGCATCGGGTAGCTGAGTAACAATGAAAACGATATATTATTTAACTATAATTGGCTGTAGTTAGATAACCTACCATCACACATATACAGAATTGGCAATACGGTGCCAACAGTAAACTATGGATGGTTTGCTTGGGGGCGAACTTTCCCCTTCAAATAGAGCATCTGGGTTATTTTGAACAGTGGTCATCCAAAGAAGCAAAATGTTAACTGTATGAGTCCTTGCACATCATATAATTAGGAACCATGCAAAAAAGGAAACCAAAGTATATCAGTATGTGATTTCTTAACATATACTACAGTATAGAAGCAACAATATTATTCAAAGCCTGAAATGAAGTTATGGCTTTTGGTTTTTGTGCCACCTCATGACTTTTAGTTTAGTTTAGCCCTGTCTTGCCATCCATATGAAAACTTTCTGGAAGTGCCCCTGGGTGGAACCAACTAAGTGACCTGATATCAGTGCCTTCTGGTAGCAAAGCCATCTTAAAATGATCTTATAATTAAACTTAGAAGAAGTCTTTCTGTTATATACCCCCTGTCTCTTTTCTCAAAACTCTCCTTGGCCTTCTTTGTCATCCACTGCAGAGAACAGTTCCTCTGATCTTTAGTTTGTCTTCACAGCTTGCAGTAGATCCCAAAAAGCTCAACCTTTATTTTCTTTTAAGATATTTTATTCTTCTCCTCCCCTTAAATCTTTGTTTTAGCAAGATGCACAGCTCAGAACACGCAATAGACGATACAGTGATCTTACTTTCTCATGCAGTGTCTGTCCTTACTTTACCTCAACCACCTATACACACAAATCATGCACTCTGTATAAAAAAGGCCATATGATTGTTTTGTCAGTGGTCCGAAAGACAATGTTGAGAACATCTGGAGACTGCTAATCACCCTGGGGGGGACATTACCCTCAAAATCCCTCTGGACACACACAAACCCTGAAATCCTTCTAAAAATATGCTTTAATGAGCAATAATGCTACCACAGTGACTGTTCCACCTTCTGTATACTAATCCTGGCTTGTGTGTTTGTCAGCTTGTGTGTGTATATGTGTGTGTGTACAGCATTCTCTGATCTGAGTGCCCATATGCTGGCTCCTTTCAACTCATTAATCAAGGATTGGAATAGAGGGAGAATAGAGAGGAGGAAAAAAACAAAACAAAACATGCAAGATTGAACAGGATTATTCCAGAGCGGTTGTTAAAAACCATTAATTTCATGTCTCTTCAAAGGGATGTTATTGTACAAGGGTCAGAACGATCACAAGTAGTATAGCCTTAAGCTGGAAACAAAGAGGTGGGGTTTGGGAGCTGAGTGTGCATATTACTGCTGAGAGACGGTATCAGGGAATACAGTTAAAAGAAGGACCAATGGGAGGGGAGTTTGGTTGTTGAGCAGAATGGGGAAAGGTGATAGCGATTTGATAAAGTCACACACACAGGGCCTTTTATATCACAAGCAGCTCGGCACGGCTGCCTGAGTAGAAATCCCCGGAATCTATAAATAGCAAGGCTCTTGGAATTATACTTTTACTCGGATCAGGTTAAAAACTTCAAGTGTGGATCTGCTTTGTATTGTTGCCTGTCCCCCACCCCCCACCCCACATCCAGCTGAACCTCTTCCAAAAGCAAACCTAAACCTCAGCAGTAGCCGTACTTCCTGCTGAACTTAAAGGTCAGGTGTGGATTGTTTCCGAGTCTTGCTTTCTGCTCAGTCATTATGACAACAAGCACCACGTCAGCGCCAATAATGCCTCTCAGTCGCCCCTTGTTCCCTAACTCCTGTAATCTTAGCAATGCTCAGGGAGGCTGAGCTCCGTAATAACAGGAGCCTTACCCCTATTGTTTATGGTTTACGCTCTATTTTTAGAGCCATGGCTCTTTTTTTAGTCACGGCGACACAAATAGATCCAGCGAATCACAAGGTCTTTATTGTGTTTTTGGCAAAAAGGCTAGTGATGTCACGAATGAGGTGGAGGAGCTGCGGGGTGAGTAAACATGCCAGTTTGCAGCTTATGGTGGATATTTTGGAACCAGGGAATGTAGTGAACTGCTGTGTTTTTTTACCCCAACACTTTTGTTTGCCTGGGAGAGAAAGCATAATACAAAACACGTCACACATCTTATCTTCATGCATATTATTTTGCATTCTGCAGACTGCATTTCACAAAAATTTAATTGCAACATCCATCTGTTATTTAAGGTTTTTATTGCTGTGAAGAGAGTGACAGAAGACAAATGACTGCAAAAAACATGTTTCTATATGACCAAAAGACAAGAGAGCATAAGGATATTAGGGTTTACATACTTGATCTAAACAATATAAAATAATGTTCATTACATTCAGTAAATGAATGATGAGTGAATTTATATCAATTAGATGAAGGCCATTCTGTAAACAGGCTGTAAGAAGTAATCTGATTAGATAAAGGGCTGAAGAGACGAAGTTCTAGGTTCATGACAGTTGTCTCTTTTTATTTTATCCTTTTTATTTAGGCGAAGGTGTTTTGATTAGGAGGTTTTTAGACATGGGGATGAATTTTTCAGTCAGTTGCATCACATATTGCAATAATGCATACCAAAAATAAGAATATATTCATTTTCAACTTAATGTACTCTAATTCTTTATCCCTTTCTTGGATTTTTTTTGTTGGCCATTGACAGTTTGAGGTCGGCTATGAGAGCAGTGCCTTGCTGAATGGCAACCCGACAGCAGTTGCAGTGAACAAAGAGCACCGGCACTTTCATTGTCAGTCCAGGAATGCAAACCAACCATTTCAAAGCAAAGCCCATAAATCTGATTGCACATAAAAGAAAGTCACAATGCCCCCAAGGCTGTGTGCAATAATGTTACTCACATGCAAATCGCCATGAAGAGGAGTCATATCACTCTATGTCTCATTTGTATCACGACTAATATTGAGAAACTCAAGGACTCTCACTCTCTACTACGCTAAGCCTCACTGCTTCACACAAATGTCATGTTACCGCACTGTTTGTCTGTAATTGCTATTTCTCTCTCGGCTCTCTGTGGTTATCCAGCATGCTGGAGCTCCAATCTATATAAGGAAACAGCTGATCTGGCTGGATTTGCAAAATGCTACCGTTTGGAGAGCAGCGAGTGTTTTCAGAACTGCTCAAGCAGCAACATGATTTTCCCCTTTGTGCTGCAGAACTTTCACAATGACACATCTTTTGCTGGTTTGGTTTTTAGGATGTAGGAGAGCAAAAACCCAGAGCCTTTAGATCTGAGGCGTGCAGCGAGCAAAAATTGCACGTATGTTGCTTCTGCACGTGTTCAGTCAGTAAACATAATGGTCAGGGAAGATGAAGACGTGTTGGTGCATGACCTTGTTAGCAATGGAGTTTGAATATAGAACTGTGGTGTAAAAACAAACCTTTCATCCTTTGTTTGGAGAGTTCTCAAGCATCTTGTGTGCATAAGTTATATGGGGAAAATTAAATTGTGAACTTTCTTACCACTTGGACGGTGTGAAATTTGAATTTCTGTTGCATGACAGTTGCAAAGCGATACTGCATGCTTTTATCAATGTACGAAGCACTTAAACAAAACTAATATTTTAACTTGGTGGAACTTTTCTTTATTTTAATTACAGAAAACATTTATAATATTCATAATAACTGGTAACAATCTATCAGTTACATGTGCAGCTAATCTGGTGACGTGGTGTCCAACACATGAGTGCAAGAACAGACTCATGCAACAGACTTGTTTGGAGACTCGGTTGAATATAGAATGATGAATTTGCAGTTGCTGCAAGAAAACAACAACAAAAGAATAGATATTGGTGTCAACAGGAAACTCTGAATTAATTTGCTGAGATAGGTCACGTTTCTTTGCTTACTGAAACATACGTGTCAGTATTAATGTATGCCTGTTTCCAGTTAGGATTTTACATTTCTTTAGGTTGTATAAATAACTTGCAGTGTTCAGCACATCCGTTTCTCATCATTGAAACAACACAATGAAACATGTGCAGTCTTTTATGTTTTGTGTTTAGACACATTGTTCCGAATGTGGAGCAGCCCATCGTGCACAACTGTACAAATGAATCGAGTCAAATGCAATCTATCAAACAAACAACAACTACACATTAAGGCTCGTATCCCTTTGCCTCGAATCCTCAGTGCAGCTGCCGTGGCTTGCCTTTGAACTACCTCAAAAGACAATTCAGCATCTAAAAGCCCATCTTCTCTCTAATTACAGTGTGTCTGTATTATAGGGCAGGCATAGAATTCTTAGTATTCTACTTTGCCGACTTTGAGCTGCCTTGAAACTGGAGTTTTTCTCCCTGGCCTTGATTACCCTGCTACTGAAGTTGCAATCTTAAACCCTCTTTTAAGCATGCTAATTGCCCAAAAACGTTTTATTATGTACAGCAAATTCAGGGGGGAGTGATTGCAGAAGAAGGGACGGTTGTTCGTACACAGTAACGTTGCACGTGTTGCCACCAGTTAGTGCTTTTACCACTTTCTTTAAAAAAATATATGTTACTTTTTTAGCAGAAAACTGCTAATGGCATAGTTTGTTAAGATAAACACAGCCTATTGTGATGCTTGCACATTGATATACCCAGGGAAGACGTTATTTTGTGCAAGAACACTGTTTGATTCATTTGGAAAACCTGCAGCAGTGCAGACCACTAAAGTAAGAATGGAAAAGTACTGTTGCCCATCCATCCTGTCATCCAATATGCTTAAGTGTGTTGCATAGAGCTTGGGGTCTCTAAAGTGTAAGACAAAACCATTGTGACATCCTCGAATTTGCTGGCCGGGTTTGTCCAACTTCCCCTATTTTCCCACCGTTAACACAAAAGCAAAGATGTAGGTTAAGATATCTGGGCCAGTATATAACTGCTCGACTGACCTGCTTCCATGTTTCGTGCTGGTCTAGATTTGATACAAGCATTTCGATTTGACCTACATTGTGGATACAACAGTGTGTACATGTGTGTCACCCAAAACAGACAGGAGCAACAGAAGAGGCAAATTGATTAGAAAAAGAAAACAGAGTGCTGCCTTGCATTTGTATGCTTCCGGTGTGTGCACGATAAGAGCAAGAAGCGAATGAGTCATCCTGTAGCTCCTAGTAGTTTTTCATTGTTTCAACATGTGGATCGAAACCACTGGGAGAGCAGATTTTAAATTGATACCGCTGAACACAGGTGAAGCTATTAGTCATACAGTATCTGATGAGCGCCTGACAAGTAAGGTGCAAGACAGAAAAAGAAATTATCATAGTCAACAAATATAAAAGGAAACCCCCATATAACACATGCATATAAATACACACGTGTGTGTGTGTGTGTGTGTGTGTGTGTGTGTGTGTGTGTGTGTGTGATCTTTGCGTATGTTTTGTACATTAGCAGGAGTTTATGTGCACATTTGTGCGAGTGTACCAGGGAAGGGAAAAGGATATGTTTCAGAGGGAAGTGGATTAACAGCAGGATGCAATAGAGACACTCTCAGCAGCCCTCTCATACGCCTGACCGGAGGGGAACAATACACATGTATATGGGAGAGACAGAGAGAGCAGATGATGGAGGCTGACAGAAAGACAGGAAAAAGAAACAGATAGAAAAACCAAGAGGAAATGAAAGAGCGGAGCACTGATGGTGACAGAAAGTGCCACTAAGTCAGTTTCATCAGTGATACTGCACAACACAAAACATACGTGCACAGGTTCTTCTTTTTTTGCCTGTTCTCCTCTCTGCATGTTTTTATCTGGTTTGGTTCACACTAAGCAAAGCAGGGCTTGAAAGTAATGTGATTGGCCTTTTGTATTAAATTGCGCATGATCTCGTCAAAAATCTTAGTGTCTTACTGGACTGGACTCCTCTTTGAATTTTAATAAACAAGTTTTTAAGTGCAGCTTTTTTCAGCTCAGAACCATCAAAACCACCAAAATACAGTTGCCATTCTCTTAACAAAGAAAGCACACCATATCATCCTGATTCTGGCACATTTGCACCGGTTACAAGTGAAAGACAGATTTGATTTTACAATTTCACTATTTGTTCTCAAGGGCCCTTAATGGTTTCACTGCACAATACATTACCAACACATTACCTCCATTTTCTGCTCCTATGTCACTTTTTTGTCTCAGTTACTGCACCAAGGCTCCCATTTCACATTAAATCCTGTCCACCTATTTGCAATTTCAAACCAAAATTAAATCATTCATCTTTCTTTTGACTTTTAATCTCACCAGTATGCTCAGTCTTGAGCTATTCTGTTCACATAGTCTTTCTATGTGGTTATACTTGAGTTTTTTTGTGATGTTTTTCACTCCCTCCATGCACTTATATGTCTGTTGTACTTTCGTCTCTCCCCTGTAGCGTGTGCTTTGTCCCCTCTCCCAGTATCTCTCTGCAGGCCTCTCTGGCTCCAGAGTTGCATGTTACTGATCTGCAGTCACTGGCCTCAACAACCTGCCCAGTGTTTATTGCCCTCTTATTTGCTGTCTGTCTGTTTCTCTCTGCTATCCTTTTCTCTCTGCCTTCTCCCCTCGTCCCAACTGGTCGAGGCAGGTGGCCGCCTTCTCTGAGCCTGGTTCTGCAGGAGGCCTCTTCTCATTAAAAGGGAGTTCCTTCTTTCCACTGTCACCAAGTCCTCTCTCAAAGGGAGTCATTGGATTTATTGGGTTTCTTTCTATAATATTGTAAGACCTTAACATTTAAATTGGTGAGAAAAATTTTCCTTTAAACCATGGAAACCATGATATCCATGCAACACTTGTTTCTTGTCAGAGTCCCAATCATTCACTAAATCCAACAAATGGCAGCAGAGTTTATTTGACTGAGGGCTAAAAATACAGCTACAGTTGCAGAATGAACTCAGAATCTATTCAGTATACTTGAGACAAAAGCAAGTTAAAGAGACCAACAGTAGAGGCCATACAATCTGAAAGTGCTGATTCAGTGTTGCTGAGGCAGGTACACAGACTCATGCATCTGTGCTTCTATATTTTGCACCTCTATGCGCAACACACCAAAGTTCCTTGAATTCATGCTCAAAGTGCTTTGTGTTAGACACTTTTGAAAGCACACTCACCCACGCAGTTACATGTTCACCGTGATGCCATTATTAGCAGCAAGCTCTTTATTTTCCTCTTTTTGCAGCAACAGGTTAAAATTAGATTCTACTTTGGCTCAGAGCTGACCAGAGAAAACCAGATCCTGCAGGAACAACCTCTCACCTGAATAGCGGATTAGCTGTCTGTACAGCCAAGATAGCACAAATGTAGGGCAGCCAGAAGGAATATGTGCTACTTGAAGTGGATGTAAATATATAAGTGGATGTAAATAGCCCCTAAGATGCTCTCTGTTGTTCCCTGTGAACCTTTCCTGTGAGATTAATACTTATCAGGCCTGGAAAGAGGTTATTTTTGGAGAATCAGTTCCTTTTTAAAGTGACTATTCCTTCTATTTGTAGCAAACGACATCTCACAGTTTCCATCTCTGGCTGTTGGTGTTTCTAAATCAAGCACTGTCTAAACCTGTCAGAGTGTAATCAACTCCACGCTGGTCGTGGAATAATCTCATGTGATGGGGGTTATGCAGCAGAAGTTGTGCTCTGGGACATGAATGAGATGCTGTGGCCAACTTTGGACAGCTAATATCAAAAATTGTAACTATAAATATAGAAACTGCAAGATATGAAAGCAGATGCTGTATGTCAGAGTTGTAACTGTTTGGGTAAATGTCAGTTTGAGTGGCTGCAGTTTGCCAAATAATAGGCTTGGGATGTGCCACTTATCAGCTATTACTGGTATGACTCTTTGTCTGCATCTTTTCCTTATTCAGAGGTTCAGTTTTGTGTTGCAGCATTGTTCAGATACAATGATCATGTCATTTACAGATACACCTATGACTGTCTGTCTGTCTTTGACTCATAGTAGCAGGGTGCCTGCAGGGTGGAGACCAGTTTGATTCAGACAGAAAAATGGCTAAAGAAAGTTGAAGTTGGTGGGAATAACACTGTTGAAGCAGTGACTGACATACAGACATCATAATTTTGGATTTAAACCCTTCAATTTGTGCTGCTTTCCACCACTGTCTGTCACAATGAAATCTTTTGAGCGTGCAGCGACCACATGGATGTAAGTTCACTGTCTGTTTAACAGTGTTTGGGCGGAAGAAGGGATGCATGTGAATGGAAATTGAGTAATGGGTGTGTGAACCATCTGTCAAAGGGTGTGTGCATCTATGTCTGAGTCTGAGAGAGAGTGTGTGTATATACTTGTGAACAGGCTGTTTGCGGGTGTGTGTGAAGAATGAATTGTCCGTTACAGCAGTAGATCTCTATGCACCAGACACTTGTCATCCAGCCCATAGAATAAAACCAGACAGTACAAAAAAAAAATAGACACACGGGTACGCACAGATGCAAAAACTTTACTACCAGTGCATCAATGGATTTTTTTTTGAGTGAACTGAGACCAGCTGAAAGCAATATAATTAGACATCTTTGTTCTAAACTGAGCTGTGAGGAATAAACATGAACATGCATGCAGACATGTGACCACGGAGCAGACATACAAGGGCTCAGCTGCAGACTTAACATAGGATTGTTTTATGTCGAATTCCTGCACCCACGCGTGCAAACAACAAAGAGGTAAAAAATGTAATATGCAGCTCTTGAGGCAAAACTGGGTGAGGAAAGCTCATCTAAGCTGCAGTGATGAAGTGCCCTCAGCTGCCCGCACAGCTAAAGCTTTATTTTAAGAGCTTGTGCACTGAGGGTGGTGTCCTGCTCTAACCTTTTTTAATAGACCGATGGAGACATTACACAACCCTGCCGTGTTTACAGCTGGAGTCTTTGCACTCTGGAATACTCCGGTACGTTATATCATGTGCAGGAATAGTATTACATTACATGCTCTTTTGAATGTTATACATTTCCAATAGTCTTCCGCAGCCTTCTTGCAAGGAGCAGAGCTGCACAGTTATGTGAAGAAGGAGGGGGGAAATGACACTGATGCCATCATGTCATATTTAAGATCTCAGTATGTTACAACTTGGTTGAAAGAACACACTGTACATGCCTTCCTACAAATGCACTATATTTTGTTCCTTCTTTCTCCATGTCCCACTATCACCCCTCTGTCTCGAATAATTAGATGAAAAACTTGTGCTAACGGGATTAGTGAGCCTTTCCACCTGCCGCAGCATTATGTGTAAAAAGGAGCATCTCTTTAAAGTCAGTCGATCCCGTCTTGCAGTCTTAAAACTCCATTTCATTAGCTTAGAGGAGCAGCTGACAGAGAGGCAGCAGCCATGTGTGTCAGACAGACACATCAGCAGAGGGATGTTACCTTACTTGGCCCTGTGTGTGGCAGAAAGATTACAAGGGCAAGCAAACCAGTCTTTATGCATCTCATCAAGGTCAGAAGTAAGAGCCAATAACACGCAACACCATCTTGTTGGCAGGGTTTCAATGTTTCCTCAAGTACATTTCATCAGAACAGATGCTGACAACAGAGGTCAACCCAGTCTTCCAGGTGAAGGATCTTTGTGAACACGAGCCCACCCTGCTGCTCGAAAAAGAGGTTGTGTTGTCTAACACTTTGTCTGTGTGGGTTCTTCAATGGCTGTGGTCAACACCTGCAGTCATATGTGGGGAGAGACAGATCTCAACAGCTTGGCCTCACCGCCCAACCTGCCCATGAGAAGCAAAGCAGGGAGGGCCCAACATTGTACAACATCTTGCATTACGAAAGCAAACCACCAAACACGCAGACCCCAACCCAACAAGTCTGATAGTCCAACGTGCAGTCAAACAGTGAGACCACAATTACCACTGAAAACATGCCTAGTAAATATGAGCGATGTGTATGCAACAGGCCCACATGAAACCCCCTCACAGACACCTGCGCATAGAGGCACTACGTAAACAAGTGGTCCCTTCTCCTGAGTGGTTGGAAAGTTACATATGTAAAGAAAAACAAAAAAAGTAGGTCATATTTTCCACACCTGGCCACGCTGACTTACTCCTCAGATGCCATGATGTGTTTGATCTTTAAATGTAATATTAAATGGCACATCTGGGTCTTTAAGCAGCTGCAGTTGAGTGGTTTGTGTACAAATGGAGCTGAATCATATGCAACATCATGCTTATTGATTATTGATGAGTTAGTACTCTACATCCGGGCAATGAGATTTGAATATATTCAAGAGGAAAACACTATATAGGAGCCGTGTGATCTGGGAGAAGTGGGAAATATTTATCTTAGCTCCTACACTCTCTTTTGCTTAAGAAACTCAGCTCACGTGAACAGCAACAGATGTAAAAGGTAAACAGGGAATGCTGTGCTAGACCACCATGGCGGCTCCTGTTAACACTGTAGTGTCCCATTACCCATAATTCCTGCAGAATTTTACGTCTGGGACCAACAGCTACATAAAGCAGCAGGACAATGAGGGGTGAGAGGAGCTGGAGAGAGACAAGAGAAGGAGGAAACAAACAGAAAGTGGAGGGAAGATAGAAGAGACAGATGCAAGACAGACAAATCCAAAATCCAGTCTCATAATAGATGAAGTTTGCCCTGCAGGATTAAATGTAAACCTCAGCAGTGTGTGTTGAGATAATGCCAACCATCATTATTTGCAAGCAAAGGTGCAACTCTTTTCTGCAGATAGATTTTTTTTTGTTCCAAATCGCAATAAGAAGATAGTATTATTCTGTAAAAACGTCTTACATCACACTGGATTAGATTTGGTTGCATCTACAGGAAACTACCAAAAGTGGTGCACAGTGCCAGCGAAATGGCCTTTCTGTCCTTTAGTGCTTACGTCATCTCCTCTGCAGGCAGCCAGATAACCCCAGTGACAAAAGGGTTTCCTGTCAGTCAGATAATCATCAGGCACCACATTCACTTCCTCCAGCCTGGCAGCCGCAGCGACTGCAGGGCGAAAGAGGCGAACATGGTCGGGGGCGCTGATCCAGGGCCAGTTTTCACTTTTTCTTCAGCGGTGATGCAATTAGGTGCAAGCTGATTCTCGATCTGAGTCAATAAGGGACTGTGACTGGTGTGAACAGACAGGTCAGAGATCATCACACTCCATTAGAGGGGTTAAGCCATACTGTGTCATTTTGGCCCACTGTGTGGACACTGATATGTCCTTGAAATACAGGTAGACACTAGATTGAGACTAGATTTGGCATTTATTATGTACAGATGTGAAGTAGCTGGATCAAAAAGTGACTCCTAGAAAGCAAAAAACATGCAATTAGTGTTACCTTGTAGAATATCATGCAAAATTTTAGCAGAAGCAACTAATCCCTTCTTAGTAGCTCAATTTGAATATGTAAGTTTTGTTAGTTGAGGTTAATTCAAATTAAAATGTCTAAACATTAGTGAATCCAGTCCTTCTCCCTATACATTTATAACTTGAAATCTCTTGGAACAGCCCCACATGTTGTCTCATGTTGACTCGTGGCCTCAGCAGTTGCAGCTGTAAGTTCGTGTTAAATGAATAAGTGTTGCTTTAAGAGGAAATTTTAAAGGAAAGCAGATCTGTCTGTAGTGTTTGTCAGTGTGACTAAACAGCTGCTGATTCAAACTAAACCTTCAGTTTATTGAACTCGAGATCATTTAGCTTATCTCGGTTTTGCATCTTCAAGAATCATTCAACATACATTGTGTTAACCACATTTTAAGGCAATTTAGGGTTGTCTTTTTAAGTTTAATCAGCTTTAAATTATTTCTGGTGCACAATAAATGAATTTGTTTTGATGCATGCGACAATATGTCTAAACAGCTGCACTGTAAGGTACTGTATGTGTGGGTGTGGGTGTGTTAAATGTGTGAGAAAGACAGAAACCAGGCCACTGCATCGGGGGGATTCCTCCGCTGAAGGAAACTCCACTTTGCTCGACATCGTCTTCGCGGCAAAACATCATGGGCATAGCAACTGAGGTTGCTTTTACTTCTGCAAAAGTGAATTGCATCTGACAAAACTGGAAACTTCCATGGCCAATCATTTATTAAGTGTAATTTCCAGCTTGTCTATGCATTTCATTTAGGACTGCTCTTCAACTTGCGTATGCATCATTTATGCATGAAAATAGGCGTTCGATGGTGCAGATCTTCGCACCGAAAAGCTCACCACTCACTACCACGCACACTGACGATCCCACACACACACACCTACCTGCCACCCGCATCGACGGGGTTGAGAGACAGAGCCATGAGTCATATACCTAACTGTTGTGAGGTTCTCTCCCTCTCTCTCAACTCTACACCATGTGGTCTGCTTTAAGATGCTGCTCTTTACACACTCTGACTCACCCCTGCTTTTCCGTCTAAAAAAGGTCACACTGACAGCTCATAACTGCAGCAATTAGGACTACTTGGCCAGGAACTGTAGCAGCTTCCCTCATAAATGGACAGACCCACAGTAATTACTGTAACATGTGGAGCTGACAGAGGAATAGAAAGAAATATGAAGATGATTTTCACAGCTTGGGGTCAGGAGGAGTTTGAAAAGGTTAGCCCCCTTCACTGACAAGATGGACTGGTGTTAGTGTATTAACAGACAAAAGAATCTGACGGCTTCGTCAGAGGAATTCTGCTCGATCAGTTTGGGTTGTGAATCGGGGAAGTTGAGGTCAGATAACCTTCACTGATCTTTCAGTGGCAATGCAGAAACAAGCAACATGTTTTTGCTTGTGTGATCTGCATATTTGCATGCAGTTGCACACACAAACACAGAACCTACAACTGGAACTTGCTGCTTTTGCTTCACTAATCCTTCTACAATGTGTCACCTTGTGTAGCTGCATGAAAGAAATGCTCTTGATGACAAAGACAAAGATGGAGACAACTCAAGCACATTTGTTGTACGTTTTAGCGGTTTAACATCAAGCAGAAAGGGAGAATGATTCCACAAGACACAGAGGTTGGTTTTTCACTGCTCATGCAGCTGTGTTTGAAGCACAAGGTCAGATTCTAAAGTTATTTTTGCTAAAGAGCTATTGAATGTCGCAGCATCTTGATACAAGATGTTCAGCATAGTGTCTTGTAAGGCCTTTTTAGAGCCTTTCTTTAAGACAAATCTTAGATTGCACATGTGCTGTATGCTATTTGCGTGGATTCTAAACAACATAAAACATTAAAATGCATGGAGCGGTGACAGTATCTGCAAGAGGCAAAGTTAGGTGCATCTATTCTGAAAAATTATCTATTTCTCAGCAATACACATTATTAGTAACGTTTGGCAATGCCATTTTACAACTTGATATTAATTATAGGAAGCCAGACTTACACTATTTCTCACAATATTACCTTCAAGGTAACATTATGAAGCACATAAGGGGAGCAGAGAATGTACTTGCTGAGACAAAGATGAATGTCACTTGCAGATAATGTCTCCCTATTGCACTCTGAAGAACAGTTGCCGTGGTGACTAAGACCAGCATTGTACATCGTGGAGCTCATGTTCAGCAGAAGTTCTGTTGCACAGAGAGCTCCGCTGCCTCCTCAAAGCACTGAAGGCCAAACTGCTCATCATTACAGCGCCTGACACCGCTCGCTTCACTTTTCACTCCGGCGTATTATGTTCTGTCCTTTTCTTTCTTTCTCTCTCCTCTCACCCTGAGTCACTGCACTGGGGAAATGAGGGGGTAAGCATGAATCACTCCTGGGGGTATGAAACTGTGTAAATGTGTGTGTGCGTGTTATGCACGCACATGTGTACTTTCATGGGTGACTGTGTGATTCAGTCGTGTGGGCTGTGAAACCTGAGGAGTGGGCAGAGAGAGAGAGGAGCAGCAGCAGCATGATACAGACAGTACAAGTGACCCTCTTCTCTGTCCCTTTTCTTCTCCTCTTGCCCTTGGGGAGATGCAACAGCTGCACCACCCCTCAACTGCTATGCCCTGCTTTAAAAGAAAATCAAGTAGTTATGTGCATTTAGCAGAATAACATTCATCTATACATGCAGAATCTATGTAATCTGTGCATTTCTACAAACCAAGTGAACTTGAACTAAGATCAACCATTCACATAGAAGAAGTTTACACTCAGCCAGGGCAGCGTTAATGTGTTTTAACGAGGCAGGGCAGCTGTCTGGTCCCTCTTACACCACCCAGGGGACAACACAATTACAATACAGAGACCTACCTCTGACCCGGCGACCTCTGAGCCTGCTACTTGTTGACCTTCCACCCTCCCACCGACTGTCCAGCTTGTGACGTTTTTTAACACGAGGAAGAATGAGATGGAGCCATTTTGTCTGCCAGTGCTTTTATGTGTACTGACATTAGACTGAGTTTGATTTTATTTTTTTGCAGGGAATGCTGAAATGACTATCGCTAGGTTTTAATTTCAGCAGACTTTGAATTTTGTTTAAGGACTATTGTTCACTATTCTATTTTTTGCATTTTCTCACCAATGAAGGTCTTCTGTTTCTTTAATCCACAGTATTCTCTGCAGTAAAAACGGAGCGATTTCACTGATTTTTAGAGAGCATTTTCACAAATTCGCACTTTCACAGTCACAGAATCACATTTTATTATTGCTGACTTCTAATGAAAACTGTTTCATGCATTTTCTATTCCGCTTCAACTGATTAGCCTTTTTTGTATCAAGTTACACGTCGACATGTGGTCAGTATCAAATCAAAACTGTGACATTTCAATGCAAACCACTGAGCCACCTTTTGCTCCCCAAGCTACCTGGTTTGCTGCTGCGACTTCTAATATAGTGAACACATTCTGACTATTATATGGAGGGGTGGGTGGGGGGTTTGCAGTATATGTGGGATGAGCTAGAGGGAGAGTGTAAAGTTTATCCCCACGCTTATAAAAACAGGGCTGGTATTTCTGCATAGAGCGAGAAATACACACACGGCGTCGTGAGTAGTATCACTGACTCAAAGCAAACAGAGCAGGGATTAGAGTGAACCTTTTGCTTAATTAATCTGTATCAACCACATTCACAATTTACCATAACGCTGTGAAATGTAAGTGACTAATGCGTGACAATGCATTGAAGTTGGTATTTACACATAAGCATGCCCACATGGATTTTATAACAGCTCACAATTACAATATAGTCAGCCTTCAAAGTTTTGAAACCTAAATAACAAGCTGACCAAACAGAGAAAAGTCAGCCAGAGATAGCCAGACAGCAAGCAATATCCCAATGTTCCCTGACCCAAGCTTCAATTTATCATGCCTTTTGTTGAAGCGTCACGAAGCTTCTTAATAAAGCCATTTCTGAACATGTGTTACAGGCACATGGCCCACGAAGACAGCCTGTTCCACTAGATGGCTATTTTGAGAGTCTCCGTCTGTAAATCAGTTATTAAAGTGAGGCATGCGGAGTCGCAGGGCCAAGTATCTCCTCCAGTGTATTCCAGAAAACCGTGGCACTTTTTTCCAACTGTGTGCAATCTTCTTTCAGTGCAAAAACTCTCCCTGCTGCAATGAGGTCAAATAGTTGTCCTGGTTACGGTTATAAAAATTTTCAGTGCTGTTCAAAGGGGCCTAAATATAGTCTCTTCTTGTCATCACTTAGGGATATGAAATAAATATAGGGTCTCGCAGAGGAATAGGAAATGTGCTGCTGGTAATGTTTGGTTGTTACTGTAATAGCAAGTGACCAGATGAAAAGAAATGACTGTGCACTTTTACTGAAACAAATCATGGCCGGTACACATTAGAGGGAAGAGAGAAATACAACCTCACAGTGCTTTCTAATAGCTATTGATCTCCTTTCCTGCTCTCTTTGGAGAACATCATTAACTGTGTGAGCGTGCACGAATGTGTGTATACGTGTGTGCACAATTGTTAGAGTGTGTTTGAATGTGCATGCAACGCAGGTGGTTTGTGTGTTTGTGTAAAATTGTAAAAGTGTGTATGTGTGAGTGCAACCACTTGTGTTCCCGTGATCATTTGACTGTCTTGGCACGGGGCACCATTACAAGGGCCAAATCAGACACACAGTGTTACTTTAGCCTTGTGTTCCATTCTCCTCTCTCTGGGTCAGAATGTCCTGCACCATTCTTTTTTGTTCAATTTATTCTCCTCCTCTGCTCCCTCCACCTCTGCTCACCTCTCTTCATCTCTCTCTTTACCCCCGCTGTGCTTTCCTTGCACCTCATGAGAAAGCCTCAGTGTACTGCATGCAGGTTTAGTATGTTTGTACTTGCCACGCACATGTCTGTCCGTGCACGGGGGGTTCTCATCGCTGTTGATTAAAACATCTGCATGTAAACCGCGAACAGCAAGAACAAGCCCACCAATGTCAACTTTGAGTCAGTAAATACCTCCCACTCTCAGTGAGGGGGAGGTGAAAGTGTTTGCATGGTGGTGCATGACATGGGGCTTTTTTCTTTTGAAAACCACGTCACAGTGATTGGGTGCACAGGTCTTGTTGTGGCGTCGAAAGGGGCAATTAAAAGGCAAAAGTTACAGGCGTGAACAAAAAAAGGGGATGCTTTACTGTAAAGAGGCACCATGAAAAGAGAAAAGGTCACTGGGGACTGAGTAATAGTTGAAGACATAATCTGAATATTAACTACTCTTTTCTATATTCCAAATCACTCATGTGCTCATTGTGGTACTTTATTTCTCAGCAAGAAACCTGTGAGCTCTGAACAACAATGCTGGGAAGAGTTTTACCTCCTGATACATAATCCAGCTCAGTCAATACAATAACCTGACTGCCCTGCTGGACCTGAAGCTTGACACCACTGTTTGTTGTTATTGTGAGGCTGAATTCTCTGCAGTGTACAGCATGCCTTTCCAACGCATTCCAGCTTTGCATGCGCATGTTGGTTTGTGTCACACTTTTTTATATATATATATATATATATACACGACAGATAAAAAGGAAAGAATCCATAAGTTGTCACGTCCCATCTGCCCTCCTCTGCCCCCCCTGTGCTTCTCTACTCAGACATGGAGAATGTTATCTGTGGCATTTCACTCTCATGCACACATCCCTGATACAGGCTTCATACTGAATGGATGGTACTGAATTTAACATCTGACACATAAAAGTTATGGGAACTATTTGAATATGACCCTGAGGATAAATGAGCTCTAGTTGTAAGCAGTGTTTCACAATAACCTTTGAGATTAGATTGGATTTTCTCCTCCTGGTGACGGCTGTTCCCATGTACTTCAAATTAACAATAAAATTGGATAACTTTGGATAACTGATGTATTATGAAAAGGGGAAAACTAAGAGTTAGATTTTTTTCCCCTGCAGGCTATAGATAGAACTATGTTGGGTAAAAAAAATATTTTTTTTAAAACTGTAATTACTGTTATTGTGTTTGATGTTTTGTCAAATTACACATAATAACTTAAAATCGCAGGATAAAGGTATTCATTTACATATTAACCATAAAAAATAGGCTAAAACTGTAAATAATGTCCACATCAAAAATCTGTATTTTTGCAAATGGTAATTTGTTCTTGTCCAATGTTTTACCAATAAATAAATAAATAACCTTATATGTACTGTACTGTATTTATCATTTTGCAGATATTATTTTCACAGATATTTTTTTAAAATTATTATTTTTGTGTTACAGTATTCCACCTTTTTAATATATATTTTTCTGGCACCCTGCTTTCAAGTATTTTTTTTTTTTACAGGATTGTTGTACTTGGAGATGTATGAAAGTTAAGTATTATCTGTTTTGGCTTAGTTTTATGCCAAGGCAGACCAGATAAGGTAAATCTGTAGAAAGAAAAAAAGAAAAAAAAAGGGAACAAGAAGACAGTGCTCTTTTCTGGATGTCTTGTACCAGAATTTGTCCTTCAGACAGCAGAGGCGATACTTTACAATGTGTGAGTGGAAAGACTAACAGGTTATATGAGCTATTACATAATCTGCAATTCAGGTATCAGGGGAGACATAAGGAATGTTTGCCAGAGATTGCCCTAATTGGAGTTCTTTTTTTTTTCTTCTTTTTTTTGCCCGACCTTACTCAGTTTCAGGGCAGCTTATACCAACAGTTCCAAACATAGGCAAGCTTTTTCACCAGCCAAGTGCTCAGCAGGCCAGTGATGTCACAGCGAGGCATACCACGGCTCCAGAGTTGGCCAGTGATTGCATTGCTCCGCATACCAACACCACATGATCCCCGCTCCGTAAGGCAGAGGGGTTCCAGCTCTACAGAACACAAATGGAGATCATACCCTGACAGCACCCCGTGTTCTCTCCCTCAGCTTTGACAGTCAGGTGACAACATGTGACGAGACAGTTTTTGCATCTCACTTTCACCCCAAGACCTCGTCATGTGCTGCTGTGAGCTCGATCAAAAGCAAATCTGCTGTGAATGTTGTTGTGAAGGACTGCACAATTTTACATTCAAGACATGTCACAACATGGTATCAGTCATGTAACTTGAGTGCAGCGTCTTGAACACACTGTAATAGATCGTGTTTTGATCCTGGCGTGGATCCTCTGCATCAGTTTCAAATAAACATCCAGTGAAGCAGTTGCTACTAGCCAGGAAAGTGTTTTATAACACTTTGGGAGAATGGGATTAATGGAAGAAGCGAAGATGGGAAAACCCATTAACGACAGATCTATTAATAGCCTACAAAAACCAGGCTTGAAACCACTGCAAACTTCTCAAAGTCTCTGCAGCTCATATCCATCTATAGTTCAGTGCAAGGGTGACATATTAGCAAGCACAATGTGGTTTAAGGGCCTGTAATGGTAATCAGCTTGCTCAGTTAGATGGTGAAAGCCCAGACATGTTCCAGAAACTGCTTCAGGCCAGGTAATCTAACAGATTACCAAGCGTTTGCTGACCTCTGCTGGTCAAAGTGGAGTAACTCTACAATCCTCAAAAAGACCCACATTCAAAACATTCAGCTGCAGCACCACAGCAGCTTTTCAGTCCTACTTTTATTTTACAAAAGCTGACACATTGAGATGGATAGATTGATTAAAAAAAATAAGCTAGAATACACAATTTTGATTTAAATTTTATTTTTAATCAAGAATTCTACCATGTTGCAAGTAAATCGCAATATATAAAAACCAGTAAAGTCTGCAAAGCCATATACTGTAACCATACTAAATTAACTTAGGTGGAAATTGGTGTAATGACATCCAGCCATGGTCAGAAATCGTTTCGCTCAGCTCTCTTCCTGGAAGCATGATTATGCGTGTTTTGTTGCGATGGGGCCCAGCCAGCAGTTCTAGTAATGATATCCACAGCAAAACCAGGAGTGAGTATTTAAGCTGTTTGGCTGCCTGTTGTTGTCACACTTTCCCAGAATCCTCCAGCCTCCTAATCATTAAGTGTTGATTTATGGCAGGCTGCCGACTTTCAAGCAGCCAATTGTGGAAAGGAGAAGCATCTTGCCCTGCATCAGCTGATATTTCCTGCTAACCCCTCCTCCTCTTTGCATTATTGGAAAGGAGTGCAGATTTTATCAGGAAATAGAGGCTTTGCTGATAAGCTCCTGGCAGAAAGAAATTCAGAGGTTTCATTTCTACATTACACAGGCAACACATTTGTCAAAGGAATTTTCGATCTGTTGTGTAGCTCTATAGATCTGAAAGCTCCACTTCCTGCCATTATTTACTTGCACGCTTTCTAGTAAAGTGAAAGCTTTGTGGTAATTTCCCTCAAAATACATCTGAAAGATTTTGCCTCCCACTCAAAGAAATGTATCTTACTTTGCTCTGGTATTTTGTTGCATTCTCACTCCTGGAAGATCATGAACGATACTAGACTGAAGGAGGTTGTCTGGTTGGTACAGTGCACTGTTGTGACAGGGTTATTAATGAATAATTCATATGTTCCATTGGGTTGTAAAGTGTGCTTGTAGTCCGGGTCTATGCGTTTGTTGTCTTCAAGCTCAAAACAGAGAAAAACTCGAGTGCAAACTGTGTCACAAGATTCAGTTTATTCTGATTGTAATGTTTTTACTTTGGCCTAAATAACCACAGCATACCAGCACTGGTAAAAAGAGCACGCTCCCTAAACCTAAAGCCGATTTTATGTGCAGCCACATTATGACAATGAAAATACAGTTAAAAACTGAAAAATCTGATGCCTTTTGGAGCCAAAAACAAGATGGCTATTAGGCCACTGTAAAAAATTTAATTACAATGCCTATAAAAGCCTGCTTTCTTGGGGCTGCTACAAAAAAGCATCCTCATATCATGATGCTGCCACCACCATGCTTCACAGTGGGAATGGTCTGGTCTGACGAAGTAGTCTTGCTTTGCCAGCCCACTTTGCCACACAATGGTCCAGTTTCACCACAATATCATTCTGCTATAAGGGGAAAAAATGCTCTGGCTTGTTTGTATTTCTTTAAAGCAGTCATCATTGGCAGGGCTAAGCGAAGGATGCGGCTTCAGTGTTCTTTCAAAAAAAGTGACAGCTGGAATGGTTTTGGTACAATATCTGCATGCAGGGAGACGAGCACTGTTGTTAAAATGGATAATCTACTGTAGAAAACTTGCAGCCTCACTGCACGATCCAAATCCTTGGCAAGACTTTCAGTTTCATTTTCAGTGAGAAAGGTTGCTGCCTGGAATTTGTTGTTGATAATAGCAGAACACGGGGAGAATGCTGACTGAGATAATCGGCCAATGGAAGGCTTATAATCGTAACCGACATATGGTGAGTCAGACTAGTGATGATGTGCAGTGTTGTTTGATGGCCATAAAGTTCACTTTTGGACCAAAGAACCATCTTCCAGTTGACTTCAGAGTCTCCCACATGCCTTCTGGTGAACTCTTGTTCATCCAGACTCTTTTCTCATAAAGCTTTGACTGGTGAAGTATCTGGGCAACAGTTGTTGTTTGCTCTGTCTCTCCCATCTCAGCTATTGAAGCTTATTGCTCTCTTGGTGGCCTCCCTCACTAGTTTGTTTCTTGCACGGTTCCATGTGCCATATTCCTTCCAATTCTAAATGATGGATTTAACTGTCCTTCAAGGTATATTTAGAGACTTGGAAATTTTCTTGAATCCATTGCCTGACTTATGCTTTTCAAGAAACGTTTCACATAGTTGCTGGGTGTATTTGTTTTGTCTTCATGGTGTAGTTACAGCCACAAGTGTTGATTCACCAGTGACTGTATCTTCCAAATACAGGCATCTTTATACTACAATCACTTGAGACACATTCACTGCACTCAGATAATTTCCATTTCCTTAACTGAGTGACTTTTAGCACCAGTTGGCTGCCTGCACCTATGTTGAATCAGATGAGTATTGTAATCAATTACACAGTACTTTACTGTTTAAGTAAATTGCAATTGGAACACTGTAAAAATACTGTAAAATACTGTCATCCACAGCTGCCAGTATTTTATTATAATTTCACAGGAATATTTGTTACAGTATATAAGGTGGGTTTCTCTTGGAAATTGAGATGATGTCATTTGTTTTATTGAAAGGTAAGAGCCCGACACATCTTCATGCGGGAAATTGCAGTGGCAATGGCCAGACATCATCTGTTTGAATTAATGTTTTTTCCCCTCTAATTCTGGAGTTTACATTCTGGGAATGGAGCAAAGATTATTATTAGAAGAGAATGTTCAAGTCCAAAAGCAATACGCAGAATTATTATTGGCATGTGACTGGCTATGGAAATTTGTGTAGACCTCTTGGATTGGAAAAACAGAATTCAAAGCTCTCTTTTTGGTGCATTAACTGACTTCATAAGATAAAAGTACTCACAGATTGAAGTCCTTTTTTCCAAGCAAACACTGAAACCACAATGCATGCATCTTTTAAACATTAGAACAATATTAACTGAATAAAAACTCCCAACTACAAATTTATATAAGGGGTTGCATTTCACTGAAGTGATAGTGGCTCATTGGAATATTTGGTGCCATCTACTGGTGGTAAATCAATGCTGCGTTTTGCTAATGAAAAAAAAGGATTTGTCTTCTTAAAGGAAATTCAGTCTGTTTTTTTTCTTGCTTTCTTTTCTCTTCTTTTCATACTTTTTTTTCAATGCATGTGTGCCAGATGGCCAAGTTTAAAATGTAAGGAGCAGTTTTCTGACATACTTTCCCCTTTCAGTCCGTGTCTTTGTCTCTTTGTCTCTCCATTTATTATGTTAAAAATCATCTCCTGGTGCTGAGGTTATTATCACGGGGAGTTCTCAGGAAATGCTGTCTGCCAAACCCAAGGTGGGAAACTCATTCATGGGACTACTGCACTTGGTAAAACAGCTCAGGGTCCAAAATAATCGAAATGCACAAGGACCGGTCTGCAGATGCCTGGACACAAGGAATAACAGGAGAATAAGAATATATGTGCTGGCAGAATGTGTCAGCAGATATCTTGGCTAATGGTCGACATGGAACAGCATTAACTGAATTGTTGGCCTGTTCTCTTCTTTTCACAACTATTATGTTATATCCCCAGCTGACTTCTGGTTTCTCCTCGGTATTTTCGGTGTAAAAGGAAAAGAGGAGAAAATGGAAGGAGACAAAACAAGAGATGAAAGAAAAGGGGTGGATAAAATGTAAATAATTAGACTAACTTCACGCTGTTTTCTGGTCAGTGAGGACATTATCTTTTTTACCAGTGTCAGCAACAGGTGTTCTGCAGGAACAGGTTCCACTGGACTGTGACTGCCCTCACAGTAACATGTCAACAGCACATCAATAACACACACACACTCACACACCAAACCAGACTGTCAGGAAACTGCAATGCCACATGCTTCCTCTCCCACGAAACCCCAACGCTGCACCCGACCACCCAGTGAGAGACGTTGCACACAAACACTGCTTCATACTGCAGAGACTTTTCATCAACAAAATCCCATCATACATGTTATAATGTCCATAAAAACATGGTCAGTGATGCCTGTGTGAGGTTCAGGTTGATTTATTTATCTGCTGTTGATATATGCTATTTGTCAACTAGAGGTAGTATGGAATTGAGTCTTTCTGGAATAGGATGGTGTTTCAAACATTTATGGTTCGGATGCTTGTAATATTTCTAATATTTTTCTCAAGAATCAATTATTTGTCTGCTTCAAATACAACTTAACCTACTTCAAAATGATTGAATGAAGACTTTTATTGCAGTAACTATTTTTTTAGCCACTTGGGGGCAGTTGAGTTGATAACACAACACTAGATTGAATGGCAAACAGTTGCTTATTCACATGTCCTGCAGATACGGAACACAAAAACAACATGAATATAAGTGCAATTTTCACTTTCCTTTTTGATATAACATCAAACTTTTTTAACTACTAAATGTTCCAGTGTGTATATACACTGATCAGGCATAACATTATGACCACCTGCCTAATATTGTGTTGGTCCCCCTTATGTGGTCAAAAATGCTCTGAACCATTGGGCATGGACAAGAGGACCTCTCAGGGTGTCCTATGGGGTTGTGCAGGCTTGTGCAGTGGGGCCTCTGTCAATCAAACTTGTTCTACTGCAACCTGTTGATGCTTGATCAGAATGGGGTCTAGGAAGTTTGGAGGTCAAATCAACATCTTAGGCCATTCTCATGTTCTTCAAGATTTTTCTGACTGTGGGATGTTTTTTGGCATGTGGTGGGGTGCATTTTCCTGCGGGGGCAGGCAAGTGACATTTGGGATTTCCATTTGCATGAGGGAGTGTACTTGTTCTGGGACAATATTTTGAATGTAATGTAATGTTTTTAATTGTCTTGATTGTTATTCGTGTTGTTATTGTACTGTGTAATCTTATGTTGCAAATATTTTAAAGAGGACCCCAGGAAGACTAGCTGCCATTAAATGGGTAGCTAATGGGGATCCTAATAAAACAAAACAACAAAAAAACATGGAAATACTAGTTGGAACAACTTCATTTTTACAGGTAATCAACTTGTAATCAACCCTAGAACACTAGCCCCGGGTGATTTTCACCCATGCAATTGTGGTTATGTGATTTGCATTGTGTTACCATTGTCTGAGTTGTCCTTGGGTAGCTTTGTGCTGCTCACTGACGTCACAGAAGGTAATAATAATAATAATAATACATTTTATTTATATGCGCTTTTCATGGCTCTCAAGGTCGCTGTACATTTAAAGCACAATAGAAACACAATAAAAGGCGTGTGTTTATTTTTACCCGATGTTAGTGATTAGAGAGTAAAGTATTTGGTTGGATTATACTGTATGAATATATAATATAACTCTCCCACAGTTGTAAGTGATGCAGGGAGACTGTGGCCTTCACTGGAAAAGTTCCCAGCTCCATTATTAGAAGAAGAAGAAGAAACCTTTATTTGTCACGATTACATTTTTACAGTATTGTGAAATGTTGTTTTCACATATCCCAGTTGGGGTCAGAGTGCAGGGTCAGCCATGGTGTGGCGCCCTGAAGGGTTAAGGGCCTTGCTCAAAGCTGAATTGGGGTTTGATTCTCTGTCCTTCTGATTCGTAGCCCAGAGACTTAACTGTTGCGCCACCACTGCCCCAAAATTATAATTTTTTAAACAAATTTTTCATTTTATGATTCCTTAATTTTTCACTAACTTTAGAGCCTTTTCATAGGGTCTCCACATGATACCTTTTTTTCGTTTTATGAGACGTCGTACAGGGGAAAATAAAAGCAGATTACTTCAATTTGCCATGTATCGTTGTACTTTAATATATTTGATGAGAAGTATTTTTTATCACATATATTATATCAGGTAAAATATATCCACCGTTAGTGATGGTGTTACTAATTGTGCGTTAGTGTTCTTGGGTTAATAATACCTTTGACTGTACAGGAAAAGCTAAGGGCAGTGGTGGCCTAGTGGTTTGTGAAGCAAACTTGTAACTGGTGGGTCGCCGGTTCGAGCCCCCGGACTGGTAAGAGGTTGAGGTGGGAAAGTGAGAGTGACTGCTTGTCCCAGTCTCCACCACTGTGGGCCCTTGAGCAAGGCCCTTAACCCCTGACTGCTCCCCGGGCGCTGCACCACGGCAGCCCACTGCTCCTAGTATGTATAGTTAAGGTTAACTATGAATAGGATGGGTCAAATGCAGAGAAGGAATTTATCAATAAAGGTTAGATTATTAGGTTATTATTAATT
>OMNN01098215.1:4304-14987 GCA_900302755.1 Chromis chromis
GGAGCAGAGGCAAATATTTAACAGTTAGTCCAAATTTGTTCACTCAGAAACAAATGATTAAGAGCAAAACGTTGTAATTATTTGTCATATTTCATGCAGGTAATTGCTGGAACACACACACACACACACACACACACACACACACACACACACACACACACACACACACACACACACACACACACACACACACACACACACACACACAAACAACCACACAGTAGCAGAAGGTGGGGGAATTGAGGAGACAATCAAATACATCTGTCCTGCCTACCCCTCCCTCCCACCATCTTCTCCACCCCGGTGGAAATTGAGCACTTCAGTGAGGACTATTGATTGGGGACACAAGAGCTTGGTGGCAGGCAGCAGATGAGGCCAGACTGTGCAAGGCTGCCTGCAGTGTTGGGGCTGGGACTACACTACGGATGACCAGGGGCTCTGGGGACATGAGCTGAGGTAGGTGATGAGAAAGTAGGATGTGTTAATCTCAGGGCATTAGGTCAGAGAAACCAGGAGGGCGTGAAGTGGGAGGCAGAGAAAGGCTTTGGACAAGTCTGGTGAAGCTCCAACCTCACAGAGACCTGGTTTGGGTCTGTGTTTCATGGTGGACAGATGGACCACCAACACAAGCCTCATCACTGTTTAGCTCCACTGTCCCAACAAATGCAGCGAGGCCTCTGTTTGCAGAAAAAGAACCAGAAACCAAAACCAAAATTCTTAACTAAGTTGAATAATTATATTATACACTGCTTTCCGAGGTAACCGTGCAGGACTGGGGATTTTCTATGTGTGTGCTCTTTGCTATATCATAGCCTGCGACAGTAGTGAAGGTATGTGTGCAGACAGGCTCTACATCATCTTAAGTGGCTCTTTAGGTGCCGACAGAGATTAATGATGGCCAGGCAGCCAGTCCAGCTGGGGGACCTAAGAGCACATGGACAAAACACACACATTCACACACATGCGTTTAACTAGGATGGAGGAGAACGGTCCCAGTGGATGCAGAGGGACAGCAGCTGAAGTGTTGAGAAGTGAGCTGAGATGCACAACAGTAAGTGGAGAGAGAAGGTATAACAGAGGGGTAAGACAAAAGTTTGGAGAAGAAGGGGATTTAATAGCGCAGATTAGAATGGATCGAAAAAGAGCGGCGCATGAACGGTGCAGAGGTCATGCAGCTGGATGTAGAGAGGGTGACCTTGGAGATGAGTACGTTGACCTCTCTCTGCAGAAGTAAAAACTAAGTGTGCAGCTTGTGTGTGTGTGTGTACACACACGTCTAGCACTTAGCACAACACATGGCTGCATATTGATTGGTTTTTTGCTTTTTTTTTATTCTTCCAAGTGAATAGCAAGGCTAAAAGGTGGGCAAATGAAAAACAACATTAATGTTTTATCATCCAATCTCAGCTCAAGAACTGAAAGGAGTTTAAATAGGAAGCATAGGAGGAGATGAAGCTGGAGGAAAATATGAGAGGCAGAGGCAGAAATGAAAGGTCAGTTGAGGGGGTTTTATGCCAGGAGGGAGGCAAAGTGCATAAAAAGAATATTCTCTCATCAAAGAGCTTTGAGATTATCTTATTGTATTAGTCATGGTGTCAGGTTGTACCATTTTTTATTTTACTTAAAAGATTATGTTTATTATCTGCATTGACAGTACACAGTAAAAGACGATGCTCATCTGTGCACCCTTATTTAGTAAGAGTTTTAGCTCAACCTTGGCTGTTTGTGTCCTCTGGCGTCACTCTCCTCTCAGCGATTCTTAACTCTCCTTGGGCCTCAGGCACAGACACACAAAACTCCATTAAACAGCACTCGCTCTAAATTTAGACCTGAACAATTTATCTTGCAATTTTAACCTGCAGCGGTGCACCATGGGGTTGAGGGCCAGATAGTGATCTTTAAGGAGCTGTTTGCAATCACAAAGAGAAGGGTGTAATCAGGCGCGCTCCGGCTGAGTGGATCAATCCACCGCCTTCGTTTTCGTGCCACTGAATCTGCATCGATCTTATACACATTCGGTACTACAGGCTTCCTGTTCTCACTCCTTTTCTCTTCTTTTTCTAACATTTCTCTCTGTGTTCGCAGTTGATTCCTCTCTCCTCGATTTCAGCTCTAAGCAGATTTTAAGTTTCCATGCAACAGACCTGATTGGGAACTTTTCTCCAGGATCCCGCCCCAGGTGGAAAATAATTGGCTGCTGTGTGTGCTCCGTCTGTTCATGGGTTGTCACACCTGGTACTTCTTGACCTGGACAAAAGTTTATACCCTGTAAAAATAAGACACACAAAACAATTTCTATTTTAGAACAAATTATATATGTTCCTTATACACACATCTAATCCAGTGACCAGTTAGGTCACATTTGCCTTGTTTGCACAATGAAGAGAGTAAGATCATTGCATTTGCACAATAACAACATGGTTAGATTAAAATGATTCCCAAAGAAGCGTCTATAAATTAATTGGAAAAAGTGTGAAAGGAAAAAAAGACTTATGAGCAGAAATAGATCAACCCTGGAGATCAGAGAGACATTTTTTCTTCTCTCCATGTTTCTGAATTATCTGATGTCATTTTACATGCCTGCTGCAGCGTCTCGTCTTAAAACACAGATCACTACTCAGCCAGAAACCTGTGGCAGTTCCAGGTCACTGTTTTCTGTACGTACGCTGCTATAAAGGTAATCTACAACAGGGAGGAGCACAACTGCCCTGTTTTGGCTACAAAACCTTCATAAATTAGATATGAAGGTCAGCCTTTCTCTACAGAACAACCTGACACAGTAATTGAGGTCAGTCTAACAGGTAAGAGATAAAGTATATTTGCTTTTACCCTTTATGCATGACATAAGAATTCCAGCTTTTGCCATGGCGCATGTACAGTTTTGCTATTTTCAGTGGTCCATATTTGATTCTTTTAGATGTTGTAGCTAAAATACATGTAAACAAGGGTGTTTCTGTGTTTTATCATGTACAGTTTAAAAAATACACTTCACTGAACTCTGCTATAAAGATCTGAGTGTTTAGATGTAGGCTTCCGCCACCTGCTACCCTGAGCTAAATGCCTAATCTCATTGTTGTATGGTCTATATGCATATTGTCTTCCAATCTGTTGTGTTATTTATGCAGCTTCTGTTGGTGCATCATGGAGGGTTTCAAGTCACTAGCAAAACAGAGGACTTTTGCTGCCTCCTCGTTGTCTCTCCACGCCTTCGCTCCTGCTCCCTGACTCCATTCTCAGGAGGCTGGCAGTGATCGCAGCCTGATTGAGTCACACTCAATCCTCCAGAACCCCCTGGAGATCTGCCCCCTCCTTCAACACACACACACAAACACATTTTTTTTGATGAGCACAACTAATATTGAAAAAAGCATTCATCTGTAAGGCACTGTTGCTGCCCCCCTCTGAGATCGCTCAACAGAGCACCTCAAAATACATATAGAGGAGAGAGAGAGAGAGTGAGAGAGAGTGAGGACAGATACTCCCAGCCGAGCAGAGCTTCCACTGATCCAGACTTGTCCTGCCTTTTGAAGCCAACAGCTTAGAAATGCAGAAAAGAATGAAAAAAAAAAAAAACCTCATCCCAGAGGAGCAGCAAGAAAGGCCTGCTGTGTCTATCTCTCTGACTCTATCTCTTGTACCCGAGATATTACAGCAAGAGCTGCATATCTCACATGACATTAACGCTATGGATACAACAAGGCTGCTTTTCAAACTGGAGCAGAACAGTCGTTATTACAAGATAAGGTGCAGGAGCATCCAGGGGAGGCAGGATGGATTTTGGAAAAGGCAATATTTGGCTATTTTGGAAAAGAAAAAAATACGTTTTAGAAGGATCATTTTGTTTATCTTACAGCTAAATTCAACATTTTGAATTTAGCTATAAGATAGCTATAAGCTATAAGCTATACATTTTTCACTGATATAACATATATTATATATATTGATATAAAAAATATATTAAATAATATAATACTTCTGTCAGTATTTCAATTCATGAAATAATCTGTGCAATACCACTGGCATGTGCAATACTGTTATTTCTATAATTATATTTTGGTTTATTTCATTTTCATATTACATTTTCTAAATATCTGCTGCTCCAACCATGCAAATTACCCCACTGTGGCATTGATAAAGGGGCAGTGGTGTCCTAGTGGTTTGTGAAACCAACTTGTAACCGGTTGGTCGCCGGTTCGAGCCCCTGGACTGGCAAGAGGTTGAGGTGGGAAAGTGAGAGTGACCGCTTGTCCCAGTCACCACCACTGTGGGCCCTTGAGCAAGGCCCTTAACCCCTGACTGCTCCCCGGGTGCTGCACTGCGGCAGCCCACTGCTCCTAGTATGTATAGTTAAGGTTAGAATAGGATGAATGTAGAGAAGGAAGGAACCCAAGGGGATCAATAAAGGTTAGATTAGATTAGAATAAAGGCTTGTCTTATCTTAAAAATTCTGAGCTCCACAGCAGAACTGAGAAGCTACGGTTGACTCTTTTGAGACCAACAGTCATGTGACTAAAATTCAGGAATGTTTTTCAGTTAAACTACAGCATGTGTTTACACAAAACCCAAAAGAAACAATTACGGAAACAAGTAAGGAGTAAACATTTACAGAATGTCCATCACAGTGTTGGTAACACCTGTAGGTACCTGGAAAAACGTTGGACATGTTGATTCCAGGATGTTTTTCCATTCAAATAAGTTAAACTTTTGTTTTCTTTCTTCTATGATTTACGGCATTATAATGTCATTATAGTGTGCAAAAGACTAGAGGAAGTGGCCTTTGACCTTCAAAATAAAACAAACGTCATCAGTTTGGTGACCAGTTCTTCAACAGACTATCAACAGTAATAATGAGTGATCCAGACTTCAGTGTGTAACCGGTAATTCTTACTACACTACTAACTTGTCACGTTCTGCTGAATAATGACAGTATTTTCCTCTTTCGTTCTCTCTGTGTGGCGCTGCAGTGGACTCCTATGTTCCAGTCGTGAGTCTGCCGTGCTGTCGCAACGTCAGCGCCAGGAAAGTAATGAGAATCAAAGGGTGCTTCGAACAGAAACCACGAGAGGGCTGCAACCACCACGCCTTCCTGTAAGCACGATGCATTTTAAACACATTTACAACACTGTCCTTCTCTGGAAACCTGCTGACACTTACTAAGAAACTCTCTCTGGGGGGTTTTCTTGTCTGACACAGTGGCTCTTATTGTGAAAGGGTAACAGTACTGTATGACCAGGATATTAACGTTTATTCAGATCAGCTCAGGTTGTGGTGAATGTTTACATGATTCGTAGTGTGTATGATCTCCATAACAACTAGGGTGGGTCTTAATACACTCAACAAAAAGCGTTTTGCATCAATCTTTCTGAGTTACGACAACTTCAAATGAAATAATGTTTGACGAAAATGTTATATATATATATATACATATATATTTTTTTGGTCAATTTTTATAATCTAATTGGTTTTTAAACTTTTTTTTTTTTAGCTTTTCCTTTAGATTCATTTTTTAATGATTGGTAGCACATAAACAAGTTTCAACAGTTGATTATCCACAAAAATGTATTTGTCCCATTATTATCCAGTATTTCTGGATTATTTAAAATGATTTTTGGCTCTTTGTGGCTCTTTAAAAGGGCCTGAATGCTGCCTCCTCGCTCTCCCTGCTCCACTCCTGCCCTGGCCACCAAGCTGACTCCTCTATTAGTTTAGTTTGATTAATCTACACATTCATTCACCACCCGCACTCCAAACACAATCACACTGACTTACACTTCCACGTTATCTTTATTTAATAAACATTGTTAAACCTTTGCTTTTGGTGTGGCCTCTTTGTTGCTACTTGTCGAGCCAGAGTCGTAACAATTACCCATAAAATGTTTTATTTCTCCCATTATTATCTAGTATTTCTGCATTATTTGAAATACATTTTTAAGTGTTATGTACTTAATTATAATAATTGTGAAGTTTTTAAGTTGGCAAGTTACAAAAAAATATGTTGCTTCACTGTTGACTGAACCTCTGACCTTTATCTTTAAGTTGTTGCAACATAAATGTAGTTTTAAATCAACTAAAGCCGAGTTTAAAATAATATTTGCAACTTACAATGCTTATCTAAATCATGACTGCGTATGCATTTAGTTAACTGGTGGGTCCCTTGAATGACTTTTTGGAGTGTATCAGCCAAATTTAAATTCATTCATGACATAAAAATGTGTAACCGTCTCTGTTTTCAGGGTTACGAGCAAGCGGGGTAAACAGTGGTGCATCGATCCAACCTCCAAGTGGCTCAAAGACAAGATAAAGAGGGTAAGAATCACCCATTTGCAAGCATAAAGCATGTCTAGTTTCTTCTGCCATTAAAAACAAGTCTGGATTGATGTGTTAAATACCCAGAGAGGGTAAATTACTAAACTTGCAGGTCTGAACCCAAAAATTACTTGTAATTTTGCAGAACTTCTAAACCTTTTTCATGACTTATGAAATACAGAAGTTTTACTTGCAAAACACAACAAAATCCAATTTTTCCTGCTAAAATTTGGACCAAAGAAACTGCAGATACAGATAATGACATAACTACGCAATATGCTATGACACTATCACAAGAAATAGAGGAACTGGAGCTTCATAACTGTGACTGCCACATATTTGAAGTAATAATGTTAAGAAAACAGACCACACTGTTCCCTAATCTACAGCTTCTGCAAGTACGCTACTATATGTGCACACTGTAGTGAGTAAAATGATGACATTCATTCATCTCCTCTACACAATTATGAAAATATGTCGCTACTACCAGCATTTTATGGTGATATCCATGTAAAAACATCACAATTTCATAATATTAAATCTATTTTTACCTTGATATTAAAGCTAATATTCAAAAATCTGCAAGTAATATCATATAAAATGATGGATTGTCTGGACTCTTGTCAAAAAAACAAGATACAGCATGTATGATTGGTTTTTATACGGCAAAGCTGGTGAAAAATGAACTAAATACATTTACTCAACCGAAGCTGTTGAGCATTTCCTGTTTTCTACAACGTTTTTCTTGAACTAAACTACATTTCAGATAAAATCCTGCACTTTCTACTCCACTACATTTATTCAACAGTTTCAATTACCAAGAAAATATATGGTTCAACAAATAAAATGTGATGCATTTTCATAAACTAAACCACCCGGCAGCATACAAAGTTGTTGGGTTAGCTTCAAAACACCCAACTACACCATTAAAAAGCATAAGCAGACACACAGTATAAGCTCTAAAGTGGCTTTCCTGCATTATGAGTATTTTTTTTGTATTTTATTACTACCATAAGGTATGTAAAGAATCTCAGTATTTCTCCAAACACAGTACCTGATAATTACTGAAGTGAAAATAAGATTAGATCTACATTAGTGTTGAAGATAGTTTTGATATCTAAAAAAATAAATCCTGATATAGTGGTAATAATAGACAAATACAGTACGGTTACAACAAACAGTACGGTTATTTTTACAGACTCGCGGCCTTGCTGCTCAGCTATTGCACGCATGTCCACCAGGTGGCACTGTGACTGAAACTGATCACACATGTAAAGTTTGAGGACGATTGGAGCATGTACAGGCTAGTTAGACAGCACTTCCTGTTTCATGGTGTGATGGCGAGCATCAAAATACGACTGAGATTGGATATTGCCATATACATGTCATTATGTCTGGACTTTGCTCACGCATGTGAAGGTTCAGGCCGACTGGAGCACGTACAGGCTAGTTAGACAGCACTTCCTGTTTCATTCAAATCTGACACTTAATTCAAAATGGCTGACTTCCTGTTGCATTGTGGGTATATGTTCTTGAGGCTTTTTTGTGCGTCTTGATGTGATACATATATGTACCAAATTTCGTAGCTCTCGGTGAAACGTAGTTTGGGGGCCAAATTTTTCTAATATTGTCGGGGGCGCTATTGAACTATTTTGCCACTCACATGTGCTTCTGATGTACATGCCAATTTATACGCGTTTTCCAGTATCTTTAGGCCCTCTAAATTACGATTCAAAAGTCCGCCGACGAATAATAACAACTCCTTGAATAACATTAGGGTTCTACGCACTGCTGGTGCTCGGACCCTAATTAAATAAGAATTTGACTGATAAATATTGCGCTAATTATGCTATCGTGAAGCTGTTGACCATGATAATGCTACATGGCCAAACTTTCCAACAACTTTTCTGTTAAGAAAAAGTTCAAATAAATAAATCTCCTAATTAGAAATCATACAAAATATACAAAAGGTACAAATTTCAAGAATCATGTCACAGTATCTGAAGAAGCTTTACCCCCAAAAAACGACAATTTATCGCTACAGAAAATTAACAATCATGTCCTGGATTTAATAAACTTATCTAGTTGTGCATTTTGTGTCCACTCTTTTAATTTCAACATCTCTCCTCCACATTCCAGGGAGAACTAGACTGTCCTCCAGACCTGTCGCTATTAAACGAAGTCCTGATAGTGGATGAAGCGTGAAGGAAGTCACGGAGCTGCTGACAACATTTTCTGCCTCTTTACTATTTATTCCTTTTGCATAAACGACTATTTAAAATAAAAGCTATTTTTTTATTTAATTTCGAAAACCGTTTCAAAAAGTAATTTATTGTTTTATTTCAATTGTAAAAGTATTTTTGTGGTGTTATTGTTAACTTGTTGTCGAGAGATCATAATAAATGGATTTAAAATGGCTTTTTCTTCTTTTTTTCCCTTGCATGCACAATGTCTGTTTCTTTGCCAGCAGGACGGAGGGGATTCACTGCATGAAAGGGGGTTTCTGTGCTGACTCAGTGTCACTTTTCTATCACACCCAGCTGTAACATACATTAATAGAAACGGGCGGGTGCAAATGAAAAACGGACCTAAAGCAAATCCATTTATTGGGGTGGATTTATAGAATTAACATTATGTACCAAAAGTGGGGGAACATATAAAACTAAAAGCACATAATGTTGGAGAAAAATAAAGAAGGAACTTACGTCTAAGAATTAAGTACAAATCAGCTCAACCAAAACTAAAACCCCAGTCAGAGATATCAGGAAGCATGAAGGTGGTTTTCAACTTTCTTTAACTCAGACTTCCTGCTTCAGACTCTGTGTTTGTTCACATTAAAGGAGGCATTTATTATATCATGTGACTCTTCTTCTGCACAAAATGAAACGATCGTGTACAGCTGCTTTAGTCTACAGGTTTTTTTTGTTTTGTTTTGTTTTTCTTTTCTGTTGTGCATTTATTCTCATCGTTTAACACCACAAAAGGGGTGTCAACTTTTTTTTGAGATTGATGCATATTCTCGTCTTGCAGCTGAATATTTTAATATTTAGTGTGTGTGCGTGACCATCACCGGCCCTCCCTGGAAACTAAGCTGTCATTCTTTATTGGATTTTCCTATTAAGAGCCAGAGAGGGCAGTGCTGCACCGCAGTGATCTGAGGGGGAAACAAATAATAGACAGGACGAGACAAGACGAACAGGGGAGGGTACAGACAGGCAGTGCTATTAGAATGCAAGTGTAAGATGCTGTGTTATTCCCAACAACCAACACCACATCTAAAAACACAAAAACAAAGAATCAAACCAAAAAAAATAAAAAGGGACACGAGTGAGGGAGTAATGCATAAAGGGCATGAGTTTAGTGTCAAGTCTAGAGAGTGACTCAGCACATTCTGGCGGCTCCCATCAGTTCTCAACAATGGGACTCGACAGGAGCTGGTAAGCCCTGACCCAACATGCTTATGTTATGGACACCGAAGCCCAGAGCAGCTGTCACGACTCCCCGCCACCGGGCCATGGGAGCATTCAGGAGGCATCCCCCATCTTGTTTGGCAGTGACTTGATGTTCCCCATTATAATAGTGAGGATTGATGGTTCAAAACACTTCTGGTTGTTGTATATAGCGAAAAAGAAGAATAATAAGAGAAAAAGAAAGAAAAAACATTCAGTGCTGTAGAGCAACTGGAGAGGCTGCCGTCTCTACAGCACCCGAGCTGCAGAGTTGAAGAGTTCCTTTCACTGGAACTAAGGGGCCAAGCCCAGCCCCTGAAAAACAACCCCACACCATAATGCCCCCTCCACCAAACTTTACACTTGGCACAATGCAGTCAGGCAAGTACGATTCTCCTGGCAACCACCAAACCCAGACTCGTCCATGGGATTTCCAGACAGAGAAGCGTGATTGGTCACTCCAGAGAACACGTCTCCACTGCTCTAGAGTCCAGTGGTGGTGTGCTTTACACCACTGCATCCAACGCTTTGCATTGCACTTGGGGATGTAAGGCTTGGATGCAGCTGCTGGGCCATGGAAACCCATTCTATGAAGCTCTCTACCACTGTTCCACAGCTAATCTGACACTAAGTCAGATTAGTAATTAGTGATTAGTAATCTGACCTCTGACACCAAGTCTGAAGGTCTGTAACTATTGACTCTGCAAAACGTTGGCGATTTCTGTCCACTGTGCTCCTCAGCATCCGCTTTTGTCTTGAATAAACTTTTAAATTAATAATTTGTTTAAAAAAAAAAAAGTACTGTTTGGGTAGAATAATCTTTGAAACTATAATTACTTTGACATGAAATGGTACGCTGTGTGGAATACTCCACAAATAAACCATTAAAATTGTTTAACAAAACTAATAAAAAGTAGTATTTCGGGTG
>OMNN01098216.1:0-13212 GCA_900302755.1 Chromis chromis
CACAAGGATCCACTGCCCTGGTCCTGGTGCCAGACCCTATAGGACACCCTGAGAGGTCCTCTGGTCCATGCCCAATGGTTCAGAGCATTTTTGACCACATAAGGGGGACCAACACTATATTAGGCAGGTGGTCATAATGTTATGCCTGATCGGTGTATAGCATTACTATAGCAGTAAACAACTATCTACTATGTAAAGATAAAGTGGAGTAATGGTATCCTAAGCAGAGAATGAAGTTAGTGCATGTGAATCCCTCCCATTGAAACTGCTGACCCTCGACAAGCTTATGAACAAACCAAGAGTGACCTCCCACACTGCGTTGTAAAAGTAAATGGAGTGTTTAGCCGGTGCCACAAAAACCAAAGCATGAAACAACAAAGTAATTTATATATGTTGTTTAGCTCATTTATATGCCCTTATTTCATTTAAGCTCAGTGTAAGAGTCCCTATTGGTGTTTTGCAGCTCTTTCTGCTACTGCTTCCCCACTCCTGTCTGTTTGTGTCTGTTTCCACACATTGCTTCGCTCCAGTTCTTCCATATGGAAACCCACTCTAATAGATCATGGAAACAGAGAAACACTAAGATCGAAGCAGGATAGTGACATTTTCCTAATTTTCTACAGTTCTACAGATTTATTTTTGGCCTTTTATGCCTTTATTGGACAGGACAGTGGATAGAGTTGGAAACAGGAGAGGGTGGGAAAGGACATGCGGTAAACGTCTGAGGTCGGAATCGAACCCGGGACCGCTGCTACGTCTTTGCACTTGGGTCACGCAACTTAACCCTTTAAGACCTGAGCCTCAAAATGTCCGCCTGGTATTTTTTTTCCTTATTTTGCTTACAAAAGGGTAAGAAAATGTCCTGTGAGTGCTTGTGCCCATTACCATATTGGCTGTAAAGCGCAATGACATTGTCATTACGGTCATTATGGTAATTTCATCCGTGCCCCCTCAGGAATCTGTTGGATGAAATTACCGTATAATTACCGTAATGACACCATATTGGCTGTAAAGCGCAGCGACATTTCCCTTTACAGCCAATATGGTGTCATTACGGTAATTTCATTTGTGCCCCCACAGGAATCCACTGGATGAAATTACCATAATGACACTATATTGGCTGTAAAGCGCAACGCCTCAGCTTTTAGAAACCGTTGGATTTTTTTCCGATAGCACAAACGGTGACATATTTACGGTATTCCAAAGTGTGCTTGCCGATGACGCACTAGGACTTAAAGGGTTAAAGTCTCACTGACTGTTGTCTTTTTACTGTCCAGCTGTTGTGTGCATAATACAATAAGCCCAGTGTATGTGTTCATTATATACCGTGCCCCCAAAAAACACAATAATATGAAGAGACTTTCTTGTAACTTCTTTAGAAAATTCCATGATACAAGACTCACTACTATCTACAGGTGGATTATATATGGAGCAGTGAATGACTGTGAGGGCTGTTGAAGCAGAATGCAGACTCAAATGAACTGCAAACACTATGCAGAGCTGACAGAAGGTGTTTCTAATTATGTTTTCTGGATTTAAAAAAAAATCATTGAGCTTGATTTTAAAAACCTGATGTAAACAAGAAATCTTCTCTCTGGATTTTAGTAACAGACAAGTCAATGCAAAGAGGTTCCAGCTGATGTCTAAGCTATGTATGGATCCAGGTTTCTAGTGGAATTGGCAGGACAACTAACAACGAGCATGTGAAAGAAAACGACGCTCTTCTCTGTGCTCTCTCTGTCTGCCTTAATTTATTATTCTGAAACCCCTGTGATGAAGAACCAGTGCTTCGCTTGTCTCTCTGGACCTGGTGTTGAACCCTGTGGAGCCCAGGGGTGGTTTCAGGAGTCTGGCCCTCGGGCTCATTGGTCGCACAGCCACAGTTGAGTGTATTAGCTGAGCCACAAACCCTCTGAGAAAAGAAACTGCCACTTTCTTTGGCTTGCCATCCAACACAGGGACATTATTCAAGGGAAATTAGAGGTTCTGCCTCCACGCCTCGTCAGCAGCAGCAATTACGTCCGGCTCTGGCCTTTCCTGGTCACCATTCAAGATCCCATGATTCTCATCGCTTCACGGAAGGGATAGAAATAGTGAAGGGATGTCCTTAATGTCGGTGCTTCTGTTTTGAGGGAACATGTGGCCCCTGGCATCTGCCACACCCCTGTATCTCAACTGCTCTGTCTCCCCAGTGGCCCGACCTTCACCCCGTCCAGACTTGCAGCAGACGTTTCCCAGAGGTCAGAGTGATGGATGCAACCACACTGCAGCACTTTATTACACATTACACAAGACTTCTGTGTGGAACTATCCCTTCTGCAGTCGTGAAAGCTGTCTGTCCACATTTTGGGTGGACGGAGTAATAAATATATATCGCTTATTTTTATGGACGTGCAGTCCTCTTGAGAGTTCGCTTTGCATTGTGATACTCGCTCAATTGTTTTAAAATGCAAACTGCTCTTTTGAAGTATTTTTTAAAGGGCCCACATCTCCCCAGGCGTTCTGCAGCAATATTTCATAAAAGAAGCTAATGAACAGTAAAAGTTCTTTCCAAATATTAGAAGTGGCTTTCCGCCCCCCTCCAGTCCCTAAAGAGCATTTTTAATATAAAATCACAAACTGTTGCACAGCAGCAGGAGCAACAGCAGCGTGGGTTTGCTTGCGATGCTGCCATCAAAAACACGCGTGAACACAACGGCCTCTCAGAGCTCCATCCACACAGAGGGCAGCGCTCTCTGGTAGCCGAGGACCGGGGGGTGAACACGGCTTCTGTTCTCAATCTGTAAATTAGCTTTTATATCATTACAGCAGGCTCAACACCGTCAGCTCTGTTGGAGGCTGCCGTGTCGTGCTCAGCCTCTGTTTGCTCAGCGGCCTGCTGCCTCTCTGCTGCATCCGCTTCCTTCCTCCAGTCCAGCTCTCACAATCCTTTTTGCTCCTGGTGCTGTCCTGTCACCCACTCGCATTTCTCCGCGGTTTTTGGAAGACACTTTTAAAAGAGCTCTCACGACACTAATGAATCCTGACATTGCCTTCCATAAAGTGTAAATAACAAGCTGGCATGACAATAAATAAACAGAGAAATGAGTGGGCAAATACCACAGCGTCTGGGTCAGATTTCAAGGCTGCAAATGTAACGTCTCCTTTAAGATCTCTACAATATTAATAATACCTTCATTGGCAGTGACAGCTGTGGCTTACATTTGCTCATATAAGTTAATCACAAGCATCAGGCTTTTTTTTCAGACAGGAAGCTTAAAGTCTGAGTCACATGAAAGTGCAAATATGTTTATGTCGGCTCTGAAAGGCCACTCTTGAAATATTTCAGTCCCAGTTCTGAGTGACTAATTGGGTTTGTGCGCACACAAAAATGATAATTCCTGCAGAAATCATGCAAACAGTAATTTAATTAGCAAAAAAATCCTTCCTCTGCTCAGTATTTAGCCACACAAGCACACAATAATAACCTCTGGTAACAGTGTTAATGTAATTTGAGAGACACACTGTGAGCAAGTGTCCAGGCCTCTGAGGCTCTCCAGATGGGGATTTTCAGAGACAGCAATTGAGTAAACCTGAGTGTGACTTTATTACTGTATACTTTTGTGTGTAATGGCAAACATGTGGTTACATGTATAAAGGACAGTACAGAATTCTGTCTGCTCAGATTAAATTACTCCTCGTGTGAGAATCATTTGTCTACTAAACAGAATTGATGTGCTTACAAGAAAGAAATGTCTGAGCTCAGAATGACTCACCGCGGTTTGAAATGGAGAGAAACTGATTTTGATACCAAAATACTTCATCTTTTGTACATGATGACAGTCATAGTTTTATAATATGTTATTAACCCCTTGACGCCTGAATTTATTTATTTTTTTGTGTTTTTGCTGTCAAGCTGATGCTAAATTAAGTGGAGATTGTTTATTTGTCTTTAGCACATAGAATAGATATAAAGGTAGGATGCAACAGGCATTAATGGTCAAAAAAACTTTTAGGGCTGGTCCCGAATATCCAAATATTCGGTCGTTGTGGTGGTATTCGGATAATAATTTTGATATTCAAATAGCCGAGCATGCCGGGCACCGCCGAGTGTGACCGAGGCTCTACTATACCGCCAAGGTTCTAGTACGCGGACCTACCAAGTCCACCGCAACGCATAGTCATCATTAATTGGACCCAAGTATTCAAAGAATGGCAATTGCTATTCGGAACAGCCCTAAAAATTTTATTGGTGCCACAAATGCCACTCCAACCGGTCCTACGAGAAACCAGTGCTTGCAAAATGTTCCTAGGTATGTATTGAATATGCACAAACCGCCATTGGGGAAATGCATACACTATCTCGGCTGCAGTCTGAATGCAGGTGGTATGTTGCGAATTTGCCACAATCAGCGTTAAGGGGTTAAAGATGATAAGACTTAGACTTAGACTTGCTTGTCATTTAACAAACACACCGTCAGTGCACATGTTGAACGAAATATCGTTGCCTTGGCTCACAATAAGAGGACACATAAATAATCACAGAATATAAAATATAAAGTGCAGAATGCTTAAAAAGCTACAAAAATAAATAAATATTACTCAGTGCGCAGGAATAAAGTGACATAGTGAAATATATATCGGAGGTAGCAGCATGTTATGGTCCAGTGAATCCCATGGAGGGAGGGGAGGGGGGATTGTTACAGTCCAGACTGTAGATGAGAGTTATTATTACATCATGATTACATCATTTTGTTTAGCATTTCAGAAGCTCTAATAATAATAATAAAAAAGACATGAATGCAACAAATACTAAAGTTTAAACATACATTTCAGTTTCGCTCCATTTCCAGTTTCATTTATACTTTAAGTTACATTATTTGAAAAACTGAGATCAACAGTACTAATTTAGCTCTGTCTCACGTTCCAACAGTGAAAACCTGGAGGACCGTCAGGCAGGTGCTTTTTTAACCCTGACCCTTCACTATAACATTGACACTCTCCAACATGAACTTTACATACTTTAGAACTACTTAACACAATAATAAATGCATCTTACTGACCTATTACTTGTAAATATAAAACATTTTTTCTTCACCTTATAGTTTGCTTAGCTTTCCTGATCGAGCATTATATAATATCCACCATAGATATAGTGTATTTATTTGGATATGAGCATCTATTGTCCTTTAATATAGTTTAACAGATGGACTACTTCATAAGAGGTTTCCCATTTAACACCATCATTGTCTATTGTGCATGCAGTCATATGAAAAAGTAAAGTCTGATTAATTTGGACAGCAAACATTTGATCCTCTTTCAAAGCTTTTTTTAATCATCTATTGAACAAAACTATAACTAGACCTAATGTTCTTCCATGGCATCAGAAACTTGTATTTCCATCTTCAGCAGAATTAACATCTTGTATTCCTTTTGTATATTACCCACCAGTCTCTAACATCAGCTTACCGAAATCACTCTTCCTGCTAAAGTTCTTTAGTTGCAAGTTGCTTAAAGGTTTTCTTGCCTAATTCACATCATCCCACAACCCTTCAGTGTCTTGTGATCGCTGGTCATTTAATAACCCTCTATTTCTTCTTTTTAAACCATTCCGTAGTGGAGTTGTAAGTGTGATTTGGGATCATTATCCTGTTGAAAGGCCCACTTCTAGTTCAAGTTTTGCCCCACAAAGAATCATTGAAGCAGCTCAGTCCCCGAGGCAGTGATGCAACCTCGAAACATAACATTTACACCTCCATGCATATAAAATGATGCCAAACATGCTACCATGGCCAAAAAAAGCTCTATCTGTGATTTTTTCCATCCATAACACATTATTCCAGAAGTCCTGCTCTACCTGTATGTTCACTGACACACTAGTTCTTTCACGTCCCATGCAGGTCAGATTAGCGCAATCTCTATTTGATTGTAGATGCAACACTTTGACATCAACACTTCTAATCACCTGCAGATGCTGTGATGAAACTTGGAGACTCTTTTTGCATCAAACTCTCTGCTCTTGGGCTGTATTTGCCGGTCAGACCAGTCCAGGACAAATTGTTTGAAATCTACACCACTTGTAGATGATTTTCCTAACAGTGGGATGATTTATTTCATAGATCTTTTTAAAATCCCGCGCCAGGCTTATAGTCATCTACAACTTCTTTTTTCTGAAGGCCTTAGAGAGCTCTTTAGATCTTGGCCTGATGACACCACACACTTAGTAGAAAAGAGAACAGCAGACCCAAAGTGTCAGAGGTTTAAAGTAAGACAGACTCCACCTGTCACTTTCTGAGGAGGTTCGAATATTGGCAATTTATCTGGGTCTAATTCTGATTTTATGGAGTTGAAGGTGTGACAAATACTCATTTTTTCCACACGAAGCGAGGATGAATTTCACTGTGCCACTATCTGACGTGTAAAGGGCTTGAAGGACTGTGGCGTATTTCACAGTGGAACTATTTTTTCTTAACAAAACACTGACTTTTTTTCTTCCATGAATATTAGAGGCAGAGCAGGTTGGAGGAGCAGCTTCATGCAGCAATCATGCTGAACTGTTACGGCACTTAACATCTAAGCATTTCTAATGAAACACTCTTTACTCAGCGGATCTGTTGTCTGTCCGTTGTAGTCAGTGTACAGTAGAAGGAGGGGGGGCTGGAGTTTGGGATATGCCTGTCAGCCACATTAACAGATCATAGCTTTTTTTCTTTACCTGACCTTGAAATTGAGGAAATTGTGAAATCTTAGAGACCACTGCTCTGATTTGATGAAACTTGGAAGGCTTGACTCTTGCTATAAAAAAAAACCTACACTGATTGGCCTCATAAGGTAACTGCAAATTTTTTAAGGCAAAACATGTTTATAGTTATATTTTTTTGTTATCCTGATTTACTGTCTTCCTCTACAGCCTCTTTGAAATGTGACATGTGATGATGTTCAGTGTACTTTTCAGCTTTGTGTTCACAGACGTTTTTGCGTGACCTAAAGCCTTCCTGGACCCTTCCCTCTTGCAGTTACACTAAACTGGAAAGGAGAGGGAAGTGATAGCCAACAGGCAGTTATATTCATTTGCAGACAAAGGATAATGCCTGGTAAAGATGCTCAAAAATGCCAAGTTCCTCACACAGCGGACAGTGATGAATTGGCGCGCGCTCCCAGCTGCACAGCTGTGAACCATAAGCCCCTGCCAGGTTTCCCCTCACTGGATCGTGAACCAACCTGAGAGCTCCGTATGGCACCCCACCAAAAATGATATTATCCCGGAGTTTTCATCAGGATCTTTTCATCAAGCTATCACAACTCTGGACCTGAGGGGAAAACATGTAACTGAGGGGAATAGCACCAAATCAACAAATCATCAGCAAGGCATTATAGAACATCCTATTTAAATCTGTAACTGATTGCGCACTTTGAGACATAAGCACAAAGTACAAAACTGTAGGAGACGCCGCCGGCTTGAGTTTCCTCACAGAATTAACAGTAATATTTGTAAAAGTGGTCAATTAGGCAAATGTTCAAAAGTGCATTTTTCTAAAGGGGCGTGGTGTCGTGTCTCTCTGATGTGGCCTTCTCTTTGATTTGACCTCTAAACTCTGGCGTGTTTTCATTCTGACATTAATAAATGTCCTTTCCCTCTGCGCCATGCAGGAATAACCGCTGCTCCACTCTCAACTCTCTGCTGTCTGTCAGTCTGCCCAAAGCACCTCCCAAATACTTCAGAGCTTTGCAACTGTCTGCTCACAAAGAAAAATACCTGGAGACTCAACAACCAAAGATAGCACGAGCAGAATTATAGAGGTGCTGACACACGGATAACTGCAACATTTCACTGAAGTTTTCACACTGGCATTACAAACGGCCGAGTCAAATATGCCTCTTTGTTATCCTAACATGAGTAAGTGCTTTTGGCGAGGCGAGGCTTGCACAAAAAGCACGTTTTGTTAATTCAGCTTGGATCAGGAAAATCGGAGAGTCCAGTTCCCAGTGAAGCATGTTGCCTGAAAGATGTATCCATCACCTCTGTATAGGCCCAGAACTGAGGTGGCATCTCCTCCTGTGAAGCAGTACGGCCTGTTTAACAGCCAGTTGCGTATTCTTGGAAGCCATACTTAGAGATACAACAGAGGACAGGAGGGTATTGGGTGTTCCAAGTTGCAATTATTCCCCACTGTAATTTTAGGGATCAATCCCAGTGACTTCTAATGGTGCTTGGTTTTGACTCTTGATTGCTTTCAGCAGACATGTACAGACATCACATGCTTCACCTCACTGATTAGTGTCCCAAATGTTAGAAACCCCTCCGAAAACAGTAATTGGGTCATTTTAAACAACCTGCAAATTTTCTCCTCAGTCACACTTTCCACCAATGCTGGCAAACTATTGAACAAATATGTCTGTGGCTTTACAAGTAGTCAGTGTGCTACAGTATGTAATTCCAACTTGGTTTACATGGAGCAATTAAGTCCGAGTCTGGAGTGAAAACATCATCTTAAATGGGAGGCAGATTTTTGGGTGCGCAGACAGCAGTTTTAAAAAATAATTTGGCTTGTAATGGGGTAAGGTGTTGACACAGAGCTAACACTGATTTCAAGTAATGACTGCTTTTCATAGCCAGATCCTTTAATACGCATTGAAAGATGAAGTACCCCAAAGCAAAACAGGGTGTTCCCTGCTGGATCCATGATGCGTAAAGAATGTCTGCTTTTCAATTTTACTTTCACTGCTTCAACAAAGGACACAGAAGCCTGGAGGCTGTACAGTGTGGATCTCCGTATCTACGACTTCTTTACCACAGTGTTTTATTTATTAAGAGGCAGAAAACATTTGATTGCCTCCGTAAGTGGTGTGTTTTCTGTTAAAGTGGAAGTTTAAGGAGAAAACAAATGTTATGAGTGCGAGGAAATAAAACTTTCACTACGAACGCCCCTCTGGCAAACCAGACCAAAGCCACATACAAATGAACTCCAGTGGATGTGATATAAAACAATACAACAGTGGGTAACATTTGTATATAAAATATACAGAAATGAAATGCAAGGAAAGAGCTTCCAGAAATGACACTGACGTATGACATTTAAACTAAACTGGCTTGGATGGAGGGTTGGGTGGCATTAAAGTCATGTTTCCTTGTTGGTAATGTACAAAACCAGAGCTCCAGATGTTGGGATAAAGAGCCTAAGATATCTGGAATATTCATTTACTGATCGCAATCAGTACATGAATGTAAAGGAAGTGGGGCTTTATGTGAGGGGTTCTCCTGTGATTTGATATTACACTAATACTAAGATTAGGAACTAGCAATAGACAGATTTTTAAAAAGAACTAATGACATTTTGCAGCAAACTGAGCTGATTTTACTTGAATAATTACAATTACTTTATTAGTATTTGCAAAGTAGAGATTTCTGCAATGCACTTTTGTTTTAACCCTTTAAGTCCTAGTGCGTCATTGGCGACACATATGGGCAAGCGCACTGTGGAATACCGTAAATATGTCACCGTTTGTGCCATCCGAAAAAAATCAAACAGTTTCTGAAAGCTGAGGCGTTGCGCTTTACAGCCAATATGGTGTCATTACGGTAAATTCATTTGTGCCCCCCAAGGAATCCGCTGGATTACCGTAAAATTACCGTAATGACACTATATTAGCTGTAAAGCGCAACGACATTGCGCTTTACAGCCAATATGGTGTCATTACGGTAAATTCATTTGTGCCCCCCGAGGAATCCGCTGGATTACCGTAAAATTACCGTAATGACACTATATTGGCTGTAAAGCGCAACGACATTGTCATTGCGGTCATTATGGTAATTTAATTCGTGCCCCCCCAGGAAATTACCGTAAAATTACCGTAATGACACTATATTAGCTGTAAAGCGCAACGACATCGCGCTTTACAGCCAATATGGTGTCATTATGGTAAATTCATTTGTGCCCCCCGAGGAATCTGCTGGATTACTGTAAAATTACCGTAATGACACTATATTGGCTGTAAAGCGCAACGACATTGCCATTACGGTCATTACGGTAATTTAATTTGTGCCTACCCAGGAAATTACCGTAAAATTACCGTAATGACACCATATTGGCTGTAAAGCGCAACGACATTGCGCTTTACAGCCAATATGGTGTCATTACAGTAATTTCATCCGTGCCCCCCAAGAACCTGCAGGATGAAATTACCGTAAAATTACTGTAACTCTTATAATAGGCAGTAAATAAAGTTTTTCTGAAAAAATGGGAACAAGCACTCACAGGACATTTTCTTACCTTTTTGTAATCAAAATAAGGAAAAAAAGACCAGGAGGACATTTTGAGGCTCAGGTCTTAAAGGGTTAAAGTCCACATGACTGCATACAGTACTAAAAGGTCAGAAATCTAGCTTGTGGAAGGGCCTTAAAAGTTGTCAATAAAATCCTAAAAACGTCATAAAATAAACTGGAAATCAGTGTAAAGAGGCTGAAACAGGAGGGAAGTGCTGGTGTTTCTTTATTTCTGACTTACATATCGTCTAATGTAAAAGAATACATGTTATTTAAAGTTTTGGCCTTTTTGTTTTTACAGTTTTCATGTAAATAGATACAATTTTTTCCTGTGATTTTACTAGTTCTTATCTGCATTTTAACAAAACAGGGATAATCTGTAAAAAATAACTAAATAAATAGTTTTTTAAAAATTGCAGTTAGAAGATGTTTGTTTTGTACAGTGTAGTAAAGTCAAATTTGTAAATAAAAGCATGTCAACAGATGCAGATATCCTCGTATGCTTTAAAAACATGGAATCCATCCATTGCAACCTGATAGAGTCTTTTATTACACCCTCCATGCCTGATTATCTCCCACACTAAACAATTACAGCTTGAAATTTCCACAGATTTTCAGCCACCAGTTTAATTATAGTAACATAAAATAGTGAATTCAATATTTTTGCAGCTCCTCTGTACAAAATCCAATAGCAGCAGAGTGTGAATGAGCTGTTTCATGTTTAAAATGTGTCTGATATTAGAAACACTGAATCAGAGAAGGTGGAAAGAAATGGGCTGTAACTATAAACTGGTGATTTCCAACTTTTAATATACACTTAATTAATTTTTTGTTCCTTTTTCTCCCATTTCTTTTCTTTATTCTTTCTCACCTGCTATTCCGCCTCATTCCCTCCATTTATTCGACCCTCCTCCTTCTTCTCTGTAATTTATTTCCCCCTCCTTCCTTCTGATCTCTATATTTCCCCTTTATATCATCTCCTCACCTGTCTCAACCTCACCCCTCTCACCTGCCTCCATCACATCCACCCTGCTGTTTTTTAACCTTTCGCTCATTATACACCTTCAATCTTTCCTCCCACCCGACCTTCCCTTTGTCTTCCTCCCCCTCCTGTCTTCTTCTTCGTCTTGTGTTTTCAGCCATTTCTCCTGCCTGTCCTCTAAGTACATGCTGTCAGGGGTGCCGGCGGTGATGAGCACCCTGCTGGCCAACATCAATGCCTTCTACGCCCACCCCACCGCCTCCACCAACGTCTCGGCTCCGGCCAGATTTGCAGCCTCCAACTTCGGGGTGAGTGACCACCAGCCACACTGAAACGAGCGCCAATCCTTTTCAGTACAAAACAACATTCCAACATTATTTTATAAGGGACAATGCACATTAATCAACATAAATGTGCCGGTGTTAGCCAAGTGGCTAATTTTCAGCTGCTGTACCGTCGCCAGATGTTACATTAGCCATTAAAACAAGAAAGTTTAGAGCTCAGACAGGAGGAAGCAAACAAAAAATGGGGTAAAACACTCAAAATAATGAAGCAAGCAGGATTACAACAATGCAAACAGTTGATACAAGGTACAATTGGATAGATAGATAGATAGATAGATAGATAGATAGATAGATAGATAGATAGATAGATAGATAGATAGATAGATAGATAGATAGATAGATAGATAGATAGAAAAAAAGAGAAATAACGTACACAAAAATTTAATTAATGTGCAGTAAGGAAACTAATGTGCAAAATAGTGTGCAAAAAAAGGAAAATAACGTGCAAAATAAGAAAAAAAAATAGTACAAAATAAGGAAAATAACGTGCAATATGAAAAATAATGTGCAAGAAATAGGAAAATAACGTGCAATAAGGAAAACAACATGCAAAATAAGGAAAATAATGTGCAAAATAGGAAAATAACATGCACAAAAAGGAAGATAACATGCATAATAAGAAAAAATATAGTACAAAATAAGGAAAATAACATGCAAAATAAGGAAAATAACATGCAAAATAAGGAAAATAATGTGCAATAAGGAAAGTAATGTGTAAAATAAGGAAAACAACGTGCAAAATAAGGCAAATAATGTGCAAAATAAGGCAAATAATGTGCAGTAAGGAAGATAAAATGCAAAATAAACAAAAATAATGTGCAACGTTCAAACATAGCGTGTAAAATAACATATAAAACACCATTACAGGTGAAAACAGTAAAGTCAGAAGAGACACAATCAGAAAAACACAGACAAAACTAATACCAAATGTTACCTGTTGAAGCTGCTGATGAAACAAAATCAACATAAGAGCAGGCATTTATGGAAGGAAGATCAACTGAGATTTAATCTTTTAAGACGTGTTTGAATCAGTTGCAAAGCTACAGTTTGACTCAAAGCAGCATCACAAACTCTTCCCACAGAGGTGACCCAGGTCTGCCTGTACTTCCTGTATGAGAATGACCCACAGACCCAGCAGGTTCACCTGTACGCTGCTAATAACCCTCCTCATTAAAACCTAATGTCTTATCACTGTGGGACCTGTGGGATGACTCTGAACTTTGCGGTTGCCCAGAATCGGCCCGTGGGCCCCTCAGGAGCCTCAAACAGGGGGACAATGACGGCTAGAGGCCGAGTTTAATGACTCCTGGGATGTTTGCCAGTAGAGATGACTTCAGCTCTCCACCGGTTCAGTCTAATGACAGACGAGCGGCTGCAGGTTGCTGCTCTGCTCAGGTCTGTTTCTGGGTTTCTGGCTGGGAAATCAGCCCTGTTGGAGAGGTTGACAAGTTTATTTGTCTCGTTAAATTTCTCTGGATTCCTGTTTCTGGGTAACAGAAAAAATACGATCCATTTTGCTGCTTTCTTTCTCTGCTTGATGATAAAAGGCATCTATAAGACTTAAATGAGTTGACGGTAATTAATGCATGACTGTGCATGAAATCTTTAAATATGAATTAGTGGATTGAAAATATCATTCACCC
>OMNN01098217.1:0-15499 GCA_900302755.1 Chromis chromis
GTAATTCGACTCATTTTGTGTGTCTTTGTAGTTGTTTTGTGTCTCTTTGTGGTTGTTTCTATCTTGTTATTGTTGTCTTGTTTCTGTTTGTTGTCATTTTCTTTTTAGTGTTTCATAATTTTGCATCTTTTTGTTGTTGTTTTGTCTCTTTGTGGTTGTTTTCTGTCTCTTTGTGGTCATTTTGTGTCTATTTTGTTGTGTATTTGTTTGTCAATGGTTGCTTGTCACTTTCTGGTTGTTTTGTGTCTCTTTGTGGTTGTTTTGCATCACTTCATTGTTATTTTGACTTATTTTGTGGTTGTTTGGTGTATATGCTGTTCTTGGCATCTCTTTGTAGACTAATTTTGTATCTTTTTGTTGTCATTTTGTGTCTAGTTTGTGGTTTATTTGTTTGTCTATGGTTGCTTGTCACTTTCTTGTTGTTTTGCATCTCTTTGTGGTTGTTTCTATCTTGGTGTTGTTGTCTTGTGTCGGTTTGTTGTCATTTTTTTCAGTATTTCATCATTGTGCATCTTTTTGAGGTTGTTTTGTGTCTCTTTGTTGTTGTTTTGTTTATTTTTGGTTGTTTGGTGTCTTTTTGTGGTGCTATTGCATCTCTGTGTTGTTGTTTGGTCTCTTTGTGGTTGTTTTCAGTCTCTTTGTGGTCATTGTGTGTCTCTTTGTGGTTGTTTAAATCTTGGTATTGTTGTTTTGTGTCTTTTTGTGGTTGTTTTGTATCACTTTGTGGACAGTTTGACTTATTTTGTGGTTGTTTTGTGTATATGCCGTTGTTTTGCATCTCTTTGTAGCAATTTGACTCATTTTGTGTGTCTTTGTGGTTGTTTTCTGTCTCTTTGTGGTCTATCTTGGTATTGTTGTCTTGTGTCTGTTGTAATTTTTTATTTTTATTTTTATTTTTTAGAATTTCATCATTTTGCATTGTTTTGAGGTTGTTTTGTGTCTCTTTGTGGTTGTTTTGTGTATTTTTGGTAGTTTGGCGTCTTTTTGTGATGCTATTGCATCTCTGTGATTGTTTTTAGTCCCTTTGTGATTGTTTTCTGTCTAGTTTGTGGTTTATTTGTTTGTCTATGTTGCTTGTCACTTTCTTCTTTGTATCTCTTTGTGCATGTTTTGTGTCTTTCTGTGGTGCTGTTGTGGCTCTTTATGGTAATTTTGACTAATCTTGTGCCAGTTTTGTAGTTGTTTTGTGTGTCTGTGGTTGTTTTGCATCTCTTTGTGGTCATTTTGACTCATTTTGTGTATCTTTGTGGTTTGTGTCTTTGTGGTTCCGCTGTGGCTCTTTGTGGTCATTTAGACTAATTTTGTGTCAGTTTTGCAGATGTTTTTTTTGTATCTGTGGTTGTGTTGTGTCTGGTTGTTTGGTGCATTTTGTGGTGCTTTTGCATCTCTTTGTGGTAATTTGACTCATTTAGTCTCTTTATGGTTGTTTGGTGTCCTTTGTGTTTGTTTGTATCTTGTTATTTTGTGGTTGTTTTGTTTGTCTGTGGTTGTTTGTATGTCTAGTTTGGTGCCTTTTGTGCTGTTTTTGCATTTCTTTGTCTTTTTGTGGTTGTTTGCATCTTGTTATTGTTGTTTTGTGTGTGTCACAAGCTTCCCCCCTCTGTGCTGATTTTCCTACAGTCAGTTAAATGTCAGTTTGGAGCTGAGAGTATTTCATCAAACATTAAGCTGTGAAACGTGAATGTGTTTTAAATTCGTTGAAAACTGAACGGTCTTTGGTTGGAGCTCTTCATTCCTCCACGTGTCTCTGTTTGCACCGACAGTCCTCCGCTCCGCTGCCCGGCCTGTGCTACCTGCTCTCGGCCTGTAGAGGTCGCTGCAGGCCGCTCCCCGCTCCGGTTCTCTCCGAGGTGCGTGTGTGAGGCTTCCCCCGCTATAAAGGCGTGTGAGGCGGCTGGAGGCTGTAAAGGCTCTCCGGTAGCCACAGCAGGAGGAGGAGGAGGAGGAGGATGAAGCTGTGGAGCTGATCTCAGTTCAGTCCGTCTGAGCTGCAAACTTTCGGATGCTTTTCTCGCTCTGGAGCTTTTTCCTCTTCTTCATGCACATCTGAGCTGGTAAGAACCACAGAAACTCTTCTTTTTCTCAGCATTTATTTTGTTAAATCATATTTTCCTGTTGTCTGCTGCTCATTTCTTTATTTACATACATTATTTAAGCGAGCTGAGAGCTTCTCCACGCTGCTGGGCTCCAATAATCCACTTTAATTGTGTGTCACGGAGAAATGATGATGCAGCTCCTGTATTATATGGACTGTGTTGCATATTGGATGAAGGATTGTTTTCTGTTGCTTTTTACAAACTGTGCTCAGTTTTCTATCAAACAGCTGTTTTAAATGTGTCCTGAGAATGAAGCAGAATTTGATATTTACTTAGATTTTCTTTAAGTTGTGAATTTTGCAGTGGGCATGTGAGCAGTGGAAATAGTTTTTTCTTTCTTTAATTCTTTTATTTTGTCAGCTTGCATTCTTTTAAGGCTAATATTTTCTCTTCCAGTCCATTTTGCATAGCTTTATGATCATTTTAGATGTTTCTGAGGTCAGTTTGCATCTTCTGTTTCCATTTTGCAAGTTATTTTTCAACCTTTTGTAGGCATTTTGCGGTGGTTTTGCATCATTTTGTGGCCATGTTACAACGTCCTGTGGTCATTTTGAGTCTTTCTAGTTGTTTTTTTGATCATTTTACATGAGTTTGCATCTTTATGTGGTGTTTTTTGTGTGTTTTTGGAGCCATTTTTCATTAATGTTAATGTTTGGTGCCGTTTACATCGTTTTGTGGCAATTTTAAACCTTTCTGTGGTCAGTTTGCATCTTTTTGTGGTAATTTTGCAGTCATTTTGAGTTATTTTGTGGCCAAGTTACACTGTTTAGTTGTCAGTCTACATCTTTCTGAAGTTGTTTTGTGTCTTATTCTTTCATTTTGCATCTTCTTGGGTCAGTTTCCATCTTTATGTGGTGATTTTGCATATTTTGGTGGTTGTTTTGTATGCTTTTGTAGCAAGTGTATTTCTTTTGTGGATATTTTAAATCTTTCTGTGGTTATATTGCATCTTATTATTTCCATTTTGCATAATTTTGATGTCATTTTGCATCCTTTAATGGTCATTTTGCATATTTTTGTTCTTATTTTGCATAATTTTGAGGTCATTTTACACCTTTTAGATAATTTTGCATCGTTTTGTGGTGGTTTTGCTTTATTTTGTGGCCATTTTGCACATTTCGGCAGTTGTTTTGTGTGTTTTTGTAGCCATTTTCCTCTTTTGTAGTAATTTTAAACATTTTTTGTGGCAATTTTAAATCTTCCTGTGGTCATTTTGCATCTTTTTGTTCCCATCTTGCATCTTCCAAATCTATTTAGCATATTTTTGATTTAATTTTCCATCCTTTTGTGGACATTTTGCATACTGTAGTGGTTCTTTTTGTGTTTTTGTCGTAGCCATTTTACTCTTTCTGTGGTCATTTTAATTTTTTTTGTGGCCATTTATCATCTTTTTGTGTACATTTTACAAAAGGTTTTCTTAATTTTGTGACTTGCTGGTGGTCTGAGGATGCCTGTGGCTGTATTCTGCGGTGGATGTGGTTTAATTGAAGCCCGGAGGGCTGAGAAAGACTCCATGTATTGGTTGAATGTTCCCTCAGGGATCTCTGCTGTGACTCTCTGTGTCTTATTGTAATATCTTTCTGCCATTTTTAAAGGTTTTATAGGTTCCAGCTCATAGTTTTATTAATACTTATTGCTGCTTTTCTCCATTACTCTGTAACTGAACAACGTCTTTGCTGGTGTTTGTGTGTTTATTTGTTGGATCCCGTTTTATCACCTTCTCTCTCGTCTCATTAGAAATTAATGCTTTAGTTGCATTTATAAAACCGACTGGGTTTTATGTTCTATTTAATTTTCCCCTCACTGCAGCAGAGATGTGTGTGTGTGTGTCTGTTTGTTGTGTCCAGTAAAGGTGTGAAGTGGTGATTTCCCTCGAGGCGTTGTGCGTCTCAGATTGTCGTTGCAACAAAATAATTCTCTACAAACATGCTTTTTTACCATCACTAGGTTTAATCTGAAGATCGTTTTGGAATTTTTGTCTATTTCTGTTACTTTGAGGTTGTTTTATTTCTTTTTGAGCCTATTTTGCATCACTTTGTGTTGATTTTCCATTATTTTGTGGCCATGTTACACTTTTGTGGTCATTTTGCATCTTCCCGTTGACATTTTCCATCTTTCTGTGGTCGTTTTACGTCTTTTTGTGGTCATTTTGCATCTTCCCGTTGACATTTTCCATCTTTCTCTGGTCGTTTTACGTCTTTGTGGTCGTTTTGCATCTTCCCGTTGACATTTTACGTCTTTCTGTGGTCGTTTTACGTCTTTGTGTTCGTTTTGCATCTTCCCATTGACATTTTACATCTTTCTGTGGTCATTTTGCGTCTTTTTGTGGTCGTTTTGCATGTTCCTGTTGACACTTTCCATCTTTCTGTGATTGTTTTACATGTTATTGTGGTCGTTTCGTATCTTCGTGTTAACATTTTCCACGTTTCTGTGGTCGTTTTGTGTCTTTTTGTGGTAATTTTACGTCTTTTTGTCGTCATTTTATGTTTTTTTGTGGTCGTTTTGCATCTTCCCGTTGACATTTTCCATCATTCTGTGGTTATTTTTACATCTTAGTGTGGACATTTTGCATCATTTTGGAGATGTGTCATTTTTTTTGGCCATTTTTTGTGGAGATTTTGTGTGATTTTTGTGGTGGTTTTGCAGTAAACCTTTATTATTTTGTGGCCTTTTCACACCATTTTTTTGGTCCTTTTGCATCCTTTGCAGTTGTTTTGTGTCTTGTGTGGTAATTTTACATATTTTTATGGTGCTTTGATATATTTTGTGTTTTTGCACCCCTTTTGCCTCTTTTGTGACCAATTTGTGTCTTTTTGTTCATTCCTGTGTCATGTTTGTTTGCTTCTCATTGTCCAATTTGGCATTTTTAATGGTCATTTTGGCCATTTTTGTGGCTTTTTGTTCCTATTTTGCATTTTTTGTGACCGTTTTGCATCTTTTAGTGGACAGTTTTCTGTTCTTCTTCATCAGTTGTTTGAAACCAGGGCTCATCAGTCTCCTGAGTCTTTGTGTTTCATTCTTGTTTAGTTAAAAATTAAAGCTGTCTAATGGTTTTTTCATGTTAATTACAAGAAGCACCAGAGATGCTCAAATTGACTTCAGTTATTGGTTTTGTTTTACATAATTTATCGTGTGAGTGATTGAAATATTTATTATCCTTTCAGGTTTGTGTTTTAGAACAGAATCTTTGAAGCTGAGCTGATTTACAGAGTCGCAGCTCTGTGATGAAGAACAGTGAAATGAAAAAAGCTCAAGAAAGCAGATGTAAATGTGTGCAGCTGAGATAAAACCTCTGCAGGTCTGATCAGTGTAGACAGTGACTGTCCTGGTCGGAGTGTCTTTGAACGCCACACACAGCCTCAGAGCTCACAAGGTTTTAGAAAAGTTAAATTCTTCCTTCCAAATCTGGCCGTTGTGACAGTCTGTAGAATCTTTTCTCAGTATTTTAAGACACGATATTTTAAAGTTTGGCTGTTTGTAGGCCGACGGCAGCCGACAGCTTCAGTTTGTTCCTACAGCAGGCGATAAAGAGAGACTCACCGTCTAATCTGACCCAGGAGGCTTTGATCAACCAGCTGATCACACGATGCTTTCTGCTGTGGCTCTGAAACGTACACGGACTCAGATTTCACGGCTCGGGGATGGAGTTGTCTCCATGGCAACAGCTGCTGAGGCTCATGGGTGCTGTAGTACAGAGCAGGGAGGTGTGTGGAGACATTTGAAGCCTTTATTTAAAATCATTACCACAGAAGAAGAAACTGTGGTCAGTTTACAGCTTCTTGTTCCTATTTTGCATCTTGTTTTGACCAGTTAGCATTTTTTGTGGCCAGTTTGTGTGTTTTTGGTGCCATTTTGCATCTTTTTGTGGTTGGTTGTTGTGTAATTTTGCATCTTTTTAGTAAGTCTGCATCAGTACATTACATATTTTTTTGTTCTTTTTACATAGATTCTGACCAGTTTCCATCTTTTTGTGGCTGTTGGTAGCTTTTTGGTGCCATTTTGCCTTTTTTGTTGTCAGTTTGTAGCATTTTGTGGTAATTCTGCATCATATTTTTCCCATTTTACTACTTTTTCTGGATTTTTTTTACATTGTTTTTACAGTTTTCATGTTTTTTGTGGCCGTCTGTGGCTTTTGGGTGCCATTATGCCTTTTTTGTGGTCAATTTGCATCTTTTTGTGGTCAATTTGCCTCATTTTGTTGTGAGTTTGTATGTTTTTGCTGTCAGTTTCCATCTTTTGTGGCCGTTTGTGGCTTTCTTGTGCCATTTTTGTCGTCAGTTTGCATTTCTTTGTTTCCGTTTGTAATTTTTCATCATTTTCTGTCCTTTTTACATATATTCTGAGCAGTTTTCATCTATTTGTGGCTTTTTGGCGGCATTTTGCCTCTTTTTGTCCACAATTTGCATCTTTTTGTGGTCAGTTTGCCTCATTTTCTGGTGAGTTTGTATGTTTTTGTTGTCAGTTTCCATCTTTTTTGTGGCCTCTTTACACCTTTTTTTGGCCAGTTTTCATCTATTTGTGGCTTTTGGTGCGTTTTTATAACTTTTTGTTGTCAGTTTGTAGCATTTTGTGGTAATTTTGCATCATTTCATTCCCATTTTGCATCTTTTCTTTCCTTATAACATAGATTCTGGCCAGTTTTCATTTCTTTGTGGCCATTTAGGGCTTGGTGTGGTTGGTGTTTTTTTTTGTTTTTTTTCCTCTTTTTGTCTTCACTTTTTTCACAACTATCTTTTTGTGGTCAGTTTGCCTCATTTTGTGGTTAGTTTGTATCTTTTTGCTGTCAGTTTCCATTTATTTCTGGCCTCTTTACACCTTTTATGGTCAGTTTATGTATTTTTGGCCGTTTGTGGCTTTTTAGTGCCATTTTTGTCATCAGTTTGCAGCATTTTGTGGTAATTTTGCATCATTTTCTGGCCTTTTTGCATCGTTATTGGCCAGTTTCCATCTTTTTGTGGCTTTCTGGTGCCATTTTGTATAATTTTATGTAACTTTATGTGATCAATTTGCATCTTATTGTTGTTAGTTTTCAGATTTTATGGTCAGTTTGTGGCCATTTTGTATCTTTTTGTGACCAGTTTGTGTATTTCTGGTGCCATTTTTCAACTTATTGTTTCTGTTTTGCGTCTTTTTGTGTTTAATTTGTGGCCATTCTGAATAAAATCCAACATTAACACCAGCTCAGTGATTAGGATCATTCAGCATCAGCCCTGAGCTGTTTGTTTGCATTTTGCTCCACTTATTAACAAACTGACAAACATATGAAACATGATAAATGTGGTTAATTTGTCTTGTTTAAACAGCGTGACCATTGAGCTAACAGTGAATAATGCATGAACTGTTTCTCCAGTTCTGCAGCCTGATGCCACCTTTTACATCAGTTTATTTCAGGGGGGTTTTGGCCTCTCGACTCTTTCACAGAAGCTTTGAAGATTCTTGACGATAAAGTTACAGCAGATAATAAAATGGAGCTCAGCAGATGGGACAAAAGTAAAGCACATTAAAATAACCAGGCGACGAAAGAAACATGAAACCAAATCCAGCTGAGGAGCAGCAGCTTCACTCTTCATTTACACTTCTTCTGATCACAGCATTAAACTTTAACAGTGAGACAAAACCATGAAGCAGCAGTGTGTTCTCTATGTGAGTGAACGGGACACAAAACAGCAGGAGGTCGGTCAGTTTGCATCTTTTTTGGTGCTTTTACATCTTTTGTGGACAGTTTTGTCTTTTTGTGGTCAGTTTGCATCTTTCTGACTCAATTTTTCATCTTTTTGTGGCCAGTTTGTGTCTTTTTAGGGTAATTTTTCGATGTTTATTTGGTCAGTTTGCATATTTTTGTCATTAGTTTGAGTCTTTTTATGGTCAGTTTCCATCTTTTTGTGTTCTGTTTGCCTTTTTTTTTTGTAATTTTGCATCTTTTTGTGGTCATTTTGTGTATTATTTTGGTTAGTTTGTGACCTTTTTGGTCATATCTCAGCTTTTTCCTTCCATTTTCCATGTTTTTGTGGTCGGTTTGCATCTTTTTTTAGTCCGTTTGGTGATTTTGCATGTCTTTGTGGCCAGTTTGCATCTTTTTGTCATCAACTTGTGTGTTTTTGTGGTCATTTTTAATGTTTTGTAGTCGGTGCTTATTTTTGTAGCTAGTTTGAGTTTTTTTATGGTCAGTTTATGTCTTTTTGTGTTTGGTTTGTGCCTTTTTTTTGGTCATTTTTCATCTTTTTGTTCCAAGTTTACATCTTTTTGTTTTCAGTTAGCATCTTTTTGTCATCGACTTGTGTGTTATTGATGTCATTTTTCATGTTTTTGTGGTCAGTACATATTTTTGTAGTTTTTTTAATGGTCAGTTTATGTCTTTTTTGCATTTTGTTTGTGTCTTTTCGTGCTCGGTTTTTGCCTTTTTTTTTTCTTCATATTTTTGTGTTCAGTTTGCATCTTTTTCTCCATCAGCTTGTGTGTTTTTGTGGCCATTTTTCAGGGTTTTGTGGTCAGTTGGCATCTTTTTTTGTAGTTGCTTTTCCATCTTTGTCTCGTTCATCAGGTTGAGACTCTCAGCTGGATACAAACTGTGTAATAAGCTATGAACACTGTGACTTTTGGGTAACAGGCTTGGACTTAATAGATTGTGCAAACTTTTGCACATGTTAGAGTGCATTATTGCTTGAAGAGGGGCTCATTGGGTTGTATTTACTACCTTTAACGTCACAATACAGGCAGCATGTGAGGTGGCGTCTACAGGAATGATCACCTAATTTCAGCCTCTTTTTGTTCCATTTCATCAGTGTCGACTGCAACAAACCCTAGTTACTGGATGTAACTCCAGTTCTACATAGGAAACAGAATAATGGGGATTTGTTATGCTATGTTAAACACACCTTTTTGGGGTTCAGGGGGTTAAGTGTTTCAGTCCTTCACGTGGAAAGTTTTGTTTTTAGGTCCATCTGTTCACTTTATGATCCGACACACTTCCCTGGTACTAGTCGGTTCAGGCAACAACAGTCCTTTGGTTTAAAGCCACAGCTGATATTTAACATCGACAGTAACGATGAGAGGCCTCTCTGTGGTGAATCTATAGAGAGCACAACAAATTAAAACTGTGAAACCACCTCCATTTCCCTTTTAATTTGTACCAAACTTTGTTCATAATTGTCCTGTCGAGCAGTACAGATCATTTTCAGCTGGTTTTCAGGAGGTTATGAGGAGAGTTTCCAGGAAAATATCTGAAATCGTTTGTGTTTTCTCATTAAGGAGTGAGAATCTGTGACAAATAGACAAAATATCTTAAAACTGTCTAATAACTGACTGACTTTGGTGATTTATTCCTCCTGAAATCAGATATTCTGACTTGGTTAAATGTCTTTTTGTTGTAGTGTTTGCTGCAGAAACTCTCTCCTCTGTAGATGGATGAAACAGTAACTGAGAGAGTCGAGTCTCCGCCCTCCTCTTCCTCCTCTTCTCAGCTCTGATAGTTTTCATTGCTCTCCACAAACATTTTGTTTGTTCCGCCGCTGAGCTTGAAGCAGCAGCGTTACCCAGAAAGCGGCGCTGACAGCGGGCAGAGCGCCTCTGAATGACATGAATTATTAACTCTGTTGTAGTGCTGCAGCTGTACTGGGATCTGTGTGATGTGATTTTCATGAGCAGCTCTTTAATCTGCCGTTGGATGTCGGAGCGCAGCGAGCCTCAGCTGGTGGGAGGATTCATCCGCCGCCTGACTGAGCAGCTGAAGCTGTAGCAGCAGCTCCACGAAAGATCCACCTGCTGAGCTCACGCTGCCATTTACAGCAAAATGACTTCCTGCCTGCAGCTCACAGACGACCGAGGAGAACCTCCAGACATCACAGCTTCATCCTGGTGTGAAGAAACATCCCAGAATGGCACACTCTGCTGTGCAGGTTCTGGGTTTTCCTGCAAACTTTGCCCATAATTTCCCAAAAAGCTGTAATTTACAAGAAACTGAAGAAACTTTGAGCTGCAGTACTATTAAGTGAGAAAAATTAGTAGATTCTATGTTAGGGAAGTGAAAATAGTTATTAAATTAAGTTTGCTAAAAAAAAGGATTCTTGTTGATTCTTACCTTGAGCAGCCAAACATGATGGATCTGCTTCAGTAAATATTCAGTCAACCCTCTGAACTCTGAGTGGGTTCTGTCTCATTTTTCATTACTGTGTTTTTTTTTTTTTTTCTCACCATTGACTCATTGTTCCTCACTGCGGGCTAATTTTTTCCTCGCTGTAGACTCGTTATTCTTTACTGTGGCCTCATTTTTCCGCACTGTGGCCACCTGAAAACTCTCCAATTTTTTTCCACTTGACTGTTGGTCCCAGCTGAGTCATTAATGACTTCACGGTTGCATTGAGGAACACAGAATTTTTAGTTTTTTACAGAATCTTTTTAAAGCAAATAGTTTATTTTTGGAAAATTTCAAATATAGAATAATGTAATTTTTTATAAAGTGTCACAATTTTTAGCTTGGAGTTGGTGAATTTACCCGACTGAACCGCATGTCACAGATGAGTACTTCAAGGACCGTCAAATGAATTTTTTAGTTTTTACAGTTTCTGTATCTGATAATTAGTGTCATTTTGGGATTGTTATTAATGAAAACATGACGGTGGGTTTTGTGGTTCAGAAAGTTAAATGATGTTTGTGATGCATGACTTTATTTTTTACTTCACTGTTTCAAACTGATGATCAACAAACTCATCCAAACATCCGTCTGATTTCTACAGACTGAAGCTGTGAAATAAAGTCACTCGGTGTGAAACATGGTGACACTAGTCAACAAAAATCTGCAAAAACTGTATAATAATCTGACATTCAGCTGTAAAAGTCTGTATGAGCTTGTTTTCAGTATATTATCTGGTGCCTTCTGAAGAAGATCCTTCGACTTAATCCAAGAGAAATGTCACTGGCCTTGTCTTGATAAGCAACTTTATCTTAATTTGAGTTATTTTTAAGTGGATAAAAGCGACATGTTCCTCTATAGGCTTCTTCTGCATTAACTAGGTTGTTTGAAATTCATCTCTTTGATCTTATTTCCAGATTTAAGTGCTATAAAACAGTCAGCCTGATAAACTGGTTTATTTTAAGCGTGCGGTCTGACATTTGACAGGGGTGTTTGCAGCACATTTGGTTCTACTTTCATTTAAATCACACAAACGTTGTTTTCACTTACCATTTGTTGAAGTGTGTTGCATATTCGCCGTCTCCCATGGAGAAAGAAAAGTAAACTTGTGGATATAAGTTCTAAATATATACGTCTGTTGCTTTAGGTGTTTTTTACATAATTTTTTTCAACAATTTACTGTTTAAACTATTCATTTACTTGTAAACGCTAAAAAACAGGTCAAAACTACAAATATCTACATCAATAATCAGTGTTTTATAACGGGTAATTCATGTTTGTTTTTGTTTTTACTGCATTTAAATCATCTTAACCTATCACTGTTTATTTATTCATTTATTTTTTTGTCATTTGAAAGATAGTTATATATATTTAGTGATTGAAAAATGGTTTTTGTGGGGTTTTTCATGATTATTTCTTATATTTTTGTGATCAGTCTGTCTCTTTTTGTTCATTTGCTCTGTTTTAAAATTATTTTACATCTTTTTGTGATCAGTTTGCATCTTGCCGTGGTCAGTTTGTCTCTTTTTTACCATTAGCATCTTTTTTGAGATTATTTTGCATATTTTTGTGTGCAGTTTGTCTCTTTTGTGGTCAGTTTGTCTTTTTTGTTTTGTTATCTGCGTATTTTTGTGAATATTTTGCTTCTTTTCATGATTATTTCTTACACTTTTCTGGTCAGTCTGTCTCTTTTTGTTTGATTGCTCTTTTAAAAATTATTTGTCATTTCTTTTTGATCATTTGCATCTTTTTCGGGATTATTTTGCATCTTTTTGTGGTCAGTTTTCTTATTTTACTAGTTTTATTTGCATATTTTAATGCTCAGTTTGTCCCAGTTCATCAATTTTGATGATAATGTAATATCAATTAAAGCACAACTTTATCTTTAAACTGACATATAACAGCAAAAATACTGTGATACTGCAGTTTAATGTTCCATATGTGCATTTATTTTGCTACTGGCTGCTGAGTCTTTGCTCCTGGTTTGTTTTATAATATAAGGATTCCAGATCAGCTTCTCTCTGATTACAGAAACCTCCTACATTTACATGTTCGAGTCTTCTAATCACAGCAGTAACCGGGTTATTTAGGTGAACGTAAACTCACTGAGTGAAACAGACAACAGAGAAGTACTTTCTCTTGTAACTTTAATTTATTATAAGACTGTTGTTCCCAGAGAAGCTGCTCTGTTCTGGTATGTTTAAAGTCTGACTGTTCTGGTTGAAGCTATGCTCAACAAAACTTCCACATGAACAGAGAAGAATTGAACGTTTCTGCAGGAGTTTGAGGTTTACTGATCTTTGTTCCAGTAAAGATTGTGTTGCCTTTGAATCCACGGCTGAGAAAATGATGTCGGTAGGTTTATCTAAAGTGTTTTTCTGTAGGATGGATCACAGGTGTCTGAGCCTGTAAAGCAGCTCCAGTTTAGTTCATCAGGTTCTCAGCAGGAAGCGGGTTCTGCTTCTCGGAGAACTTTCCACAGTCTGTTTTTCAGTGTGTCCTGTCTCTTCATGTGATCTAGATCAGCTCCATGATGCTGAGAGCAGGACTGAATGGGACTGGACTGGTACTAGACTGGGCTTGCACAGGGATTTTTTGTTGTTTTTTGACTGGTTTTGGACAGGTTAGAGATTGCTTTTTGATTTGGTTTTACACTGGTTTTGGACCTGGGTTTAGACTGGTTTTGGACTGACTATAGATGGGGCTTACACTTGTTTTTGCACTGGTTTTGGACAGATGTTTGACCAGGTTTTAGACTGGGCTTTAAGTTGGTTTTGGACTGCTTTGGGTTAATTTTTGGACTTGGGTTTTGGACTGGTTTTAGACTCAATTTTAGAATGTTTTTGCACTGGTTTTGGACATAAGTTTAGACTTCTTTTAGACTGATCTTTGGCTGGTTTTAGACTCGGTTTGGATTTGGTTTTGCACTTGTTTTTGGCAGACTTTTGACTTTTTTATTCAAAACTAGTCCAGAACCAGTCTAAGTCTTAGTCTTAGCCAGTCTTAGACTGTTTTTACATTGGTTTTGGACTTGGTTTCAGACTGGATTTGGACTTGGTTTTGCACTGGTTTTAGACTGACTATAGATTGGGCTACAACTTGGTTTTGCACTGGTTTTGGACAGATTTTTGACCTTGTTTTATGCTGGTTTTGGACTTGGTTTTGCGTAGGCTTTAGACAGGTTATCAGCAGGTTCTGGACTAGGTTTTAGACTGGGCTTCAACTTGGTTTTGGACTGCTTTGGGCTGGATTTTGGACTTGGGTTTTGGACTGGATCTAGACTGTTTTTGCACAAGTTTTAGTGTGGTTTTGGACCTAGGTATAGAATTGTATTAGACTGATTTTTGGCTAGTTTTGTACTTGATTTGGACTTAATTTCAAACTTTATATTGGGCTTCAACCTGGTTTTGGGCCGGTTTTATACAGATTTTAACTTATTTTGGACTTAGTTTTGGATGAATTTTTGACTGAATTTGGACTTGGTTTTGCACTGGTTTTGGACGGACTTTAGACTGGGCTTCAGCTTGGTTTTAGACTGGGTTTGAACTGGCTTTAAACAGGCTTTTGGACTAGGTTTTAGACTGGCCTTTACCTTGGTTTTTGAACTGCTCTGGGCCAGTAATTGAACTTGGGTTTAGGACTGGATTTAGACTGAGTTTAGACTTGGCATTAGATTGTTTTTATCATGGTTTTGGACCTAGGTTTAGACTTGGTTTAGACTTATTTTTGGCTGATTTTGGACTTGATTTGGACTTCGTTTTTAGACTGGGATTGGACTTGGCTTTGGACTGAATTTAGACTGGGTTTGAACTGGTTTTTGGCCAACTTTTGACATTTTATACTTAAAACCAGTCCAGAACCAGTCTAAAACTAATGTAACAGTCTTAGACCTCTTTTGTACTGGTTTTAAACTGGTCTTAGATTTTAGGTCAGTCACCTTCTGATAGTTTCTGTGATGGACCTAAACGCCTTTAGAGCCTCCTGCTCAGCTCGTCGTGTTTTAAAAATAATTTCTACAGTTTCTGTTGAGCTGCTGTTTCCCTGAAGGAAACCTGAGCTGAGTGTGACGGGTCAACATCCATGTGGTTTTCTACCTCCGAGAGCTGCCCGTGTTGTAAATGTGTCACCTTGAAGGAACATCATCAGTCATGTGTTTGACAACGACAGCTGCATTAATGGCATCATCAGTCTCCGTCACTGCAACATGAACTTTGGTTTTCTGTCTGCAGTACGACATGCTGTCTATTATGATGTTCAAATCTGTCTGTCTGCAACGCCCTGCATGGACTGTTCATCCCAAAATGTGATTATTAACAAGGTTTTTTCTTCCTTGTGTTAGAGCTGTGAACGCAACATTTTTAACTATTTCTTTGCACAACCTGACTTGTAGTTGACCTTTACCTGAGCTGAGATCTGCTGCATCAGCTTTTATCAGTTTGTAGTGTGTTAGAACGCAGCAGAACATGGTAGAAATGATCACTTGGTGTAGAAGACGTATTTTCTAAAAAGTTTGCCACAATTTTTGGACATGGCATCTTTAGTAAAAATGTAAAATAGATAAATTATTCATGGTTGACTTTTGTCTTTTATCGCTTATTTTGTGTTTTTATGTCTTTTCTGGATAGAAGAAACCTGTTGTTAAATAAAAATTCACTCTAAATCCAAATTTGGTGGCATTGAACAAATAAGTGAAGTTACACTTGAATAACATTTAATATGTGTGTCATTAAGTGATAAATATTACGTGTACACTGTAAAAAAGATCTTTAAAAAAATAAGAAAAGTCAGCAGCAAAAGTGCAAGAAACCCCCCCCCTAAAGAAAACATTAAAAAAAAAATTATGGTAACATTTTGTGGGTAAAAAAAAAAGTGTGGTTTTGTAAATTAATTCTTTACAGTTCAATTACAAATGTACAAATGATCACTTTACAATCATTAAAATACATAAATGTTTCTTTTTAAATATCAGCAAATGTTTGTTAAATAACTTTTTTCTGATTTTAAATACACTACAAAAACTGTAATTTTACAATCAAATGTAAAAAAAAAATAAATTACAATTTATTAAAAAAATCCAGATTATTCCACCACACTGTGATTCTACTCGATATCATCTGTAATTTAACAAAACATGGAAAATCTGTAACATACAGATTTTACAGTACAAATAAAACAGTTTAAAATGTTTTAAAAATCTCAATATACATAATTTTCCTTTCAAATAACAGCAAATGTCTGTAAAATAATATTTTTGCAGATTTAAATACAGTAAATA
>OMNN01098217.1:16469-27897 GCA_900302755.1 Chromis chromis
GAGGCACCTCTATGGGGGTTTTACACCTCTTTATAGTTATTTAGCACCTTTTGTGTGTCTTTTTAGTCCTTTTGTGATGTTTTTGTCTTTCATTGTGGTTACTTTGCATCTTTACATAGTTGTTTTGTGTCACTTTTTAGTTGCTTTGTATTCCGTTGGTGGTCATTTTGTGTCTTTGATAGTTGTTTTGCATCTCTTTGGCCATTTTGTGTCTTATTTTTAGCAGTTTTGCGGTAGTTTTGTGTCTAGTTGCATCTTTTTATAGTTGTTATAGCACGTCTGTTTAGTGTTTTTTTAGTTTTTAGTGAGTATTTTATTTTTCTTCAGTGGTTTTCTGTGGACTGAACTTTGCAGGATAACGCTTGCAACATGAGAAAAAGAGACCAGATTAGGCTGCTTTGCACAAACCTGGTGTATTTTTGCACCAAGTTTATCACCTAATTGTTATCTGTCTCAGTTATGTTCGGCAGGTGTGTGGTTTTATTTTGTAATTTTAATTCCTGACTGCTTTGTTTGAGCTTATAAATCCGGCTGATGTTCCGTTGCACGATTATTAGAAAGTAAATAACAGTTTAATGAATTTATATCTGTGTACGTGTTTATTACACTTTGTTTTATAAAGTTAGGAATGTGGTTTTTTTGGTTACATAATCTGATGCAGATGTTTTAAAGTGAGGACATTTTGCAGTTCTTACAACTCAGAGCTGAACAGAAAGAAAACAGTCCTGTCAGATAAACCACATCACCTCAGATAATTTAATTAGAGCAGTGAGACAGTGAGAGATTTACTTATGTTCAGACGTGTTAATCAGATGAACATCACTGTGAACATGATGTGGTCATTTTTCCACATAGTTTAATCTTATTCTTCCAGCTGAATCTCAGTGGTTTCGTCAGATACAATTAAAAACGTGTAATGAGTTAAATGAAACGAGATAAAATAATCTGTTATTTTAATTAAATTAGTTCAGCGGACTTGTTCCGAGTGTCGGCCGCTTCCATTCTAATCCTGACAGAGAGCATTTCCATCTAATTAAAATATGTAAATCAGTTATAAAACGATCACTCTCAGGCTCATAAATGTCCTGAAAGTTATTATTAAAGTTTGCTGCCTCTGTGGCCATTTGAGTCCCTCTAAAAAGCCTCATTTAGTGGCTTTTTGTGGTCATTTTGCATCTTTTTATAGTTGTTTTGTGCCTCTTTTTAGTCATTTTGTGTCCTGTTTTTGGACCTTTTACATCTCTTTGTGGATGTTTTGCACCTTTGTGAACAAATTTTTGTCTCTTTTTAGTCGTTTCATGATGGTTTTATGTCTCATTGTGGTCTTGTTGCAGCTTTTAATAGTTGTTTTGTATCTTCTTTTAGTCTGTTTGCATCTTTAATGGACATCTTTGCATGTCTCTATAATGGTCGACATCTCTTTAGTTATATTGTGCCTCTGTGGCCATTTTGAGTCTCTTAGTCTTAGTATCTTAGTCATTTTGTAAAATGTTTCATGTGTCGTGGTCATTTTGCATCTTTTTATAGTTGTTTTGTCTCTACTTTATGCTTCTCTATTGTGGTTTTTGGTTGTTTTGTAGCTTTGTGGACATTTGGTTTCATTTTAGTCATTTTATGATGGTTTTATCCTTCATTGTGGTCATTTTGCATCTTTTTATAGTTGCTTTGTGTCTCTTCTTAATCATTTTGCTTTGTGTTTGTGGTCATTGTGTGTCTTTGACAGTGGTTATACATTTCTTTGTAATTGTTTTGCACCTCTTTGGACAGTTTCTCGTCGTTTCATGATGGTTTTATGTCTCACTGTGGTCTATTTGTTTCTTTTAATAGTTGGTTTGTGTCTCTTTTTAGTCTGTTTGCATCCTTAATGGGCATTTTGCACGTCTCTATAGTGGTCAACATCTCTTTAGTTATTTTGTGCCTCTGTAGCCATTTTGTAAATATTTTTGTCTCATTGTGGTCATTTTGCATCTTTTTATAGTTGTTTGGCTCTATTTAGTCGTATTAGTTTACATTCTGTGCTTCTTGGTGGACAGTGTGTATGTCTCTATAATGGCCAGCATGTCTTTAGTTGTTTTTCGTCCAGTTTGTGGCCATTTTGTGCCTCTCTGTATTGGCTTTACATCCCTTTGTTGTTTATTTGTGCCTCTGTGGTAATTTTGTGACTTTATATTTGTTTTGTGATGGTGTTATGTATAAGTGTTGCTGTTTTGCATGTTTTTCTAGTTGTTTTGTGTCTCTCTTGAGTTGTGTTGGTGGTACTTTCACATCTTCTTTGTAGTGGTCTTGGTGGCTCTATGGCCATTTTGAGTCTTTTTTTGTCATTTTAATTGACTTCCCAGTTAGAAATCTTCACAGTCGGATGTTAACTGGGGCTGTCTTTCTAACTCGTTCAGTAATACATCCAGGTCTGTGTTGTTAATATGAAATAAACAACATTACACAGAATAAATATGTGTACATTCTTGCAGGTTTCATCCAAACTCTAACTCCTCTGGACGTTCAGTAAATCAGATTTTCTCAGACTCTCTCTGATCCATCCTTTGGCTCTTTGTCTCCCGTTCAGACTTCCTGTCCTGCCTCCACCATGAGCGACATCTACGAGTCCGCGGCGAACTCTCTGGGTTTGTTCAGCAGCCCCTGCCTCACCAAAGTGGAGCTCCGACTAACCTGTAAGGGGATCTCAGACCGAGATGCTCTGTCCAAACCTGACCCCTGCTTCATCCTGAAGATGCAGTCTCACGGCCAGTGGATGGAGGTACGTTTTGCATCTGTCTAAACTATCTGTAGCACCACTGAGACAAAGCTCTCGGTTTGTCCTTGTCCTAGAACCAAAATAAAACACACATATATTCAATCAGCTCATTAATTATACCATTTCACTTGTTCTTTGTGTTTGTTAAGACTTTCTCGTCTCGTGCGTCCTTCTAGTCGCTAGTAAGAAATAAGGTTTTCTTTGATTGAGTACAGCTCTACATTGTTAATGAGCTGTTGGTTGATTGGATTCAGTCTCTAGAATGTATGAATGTATTTAAGAAGTGACTTTTAGAGTAAAGAAACAGAAGAATGAGTGAAATCTGACTGTGTTTTTGTAGCCTGTCAGAACCCAGAGAACTGAACTGAGCAGCTGCTCTAAAGGCCATAATGAGATAAACGAGGAGTTAGAGGAGCTGATTTCTTCCACCAAACAGACGTGTTTTCCTGCTCTGCTGTTTGTGGTTGATTTGTGCTGCAGACTCTCAGTCGTTCCTGGAGATAAATGGACATTAGCCTCTGTGTTGATGCCGTCCGTGGTGCATTATCAGATTCCCGTGGCGTTAATGTCACTGCTGCTGATTTAATGGATGTGAGTGCTTTTCACCTGCAGCCGGAAACATCCATCCTGCTGCTCGGCCGTCTGTACCTGCAGCAGTAAACACCCATCAGGTTAAACTGTCTTCACAGTCGGCTGTCTGCTGATCAGCGACGGTTAATTTTGCCTCTGTGCTGCGTTTAGGTTGCAACTTAAAGCTGGGGTTTTTCAGCCTCAGAGAACAAAGATTCTTTAATGGACTGAACGGTGCTGAGAGGGAACTGAGCTGCTGGGAGAAACAATGAAATAAAGTGAGAGAAATCGAAGAAAATCGACCAACATGACACCTACCAAACCACTTTTTTGCATCTTTTTGTGTCTAATTTGACACAGCTCAGTTAGTCAGGTGTTAGTCACTGAGCTATCCAGACCTTGGCATGGGAGATCTGTGGTTCAAATCATGGTCAGGGCGCAGGTATCCAGTGAGGACCCTTAGGCAAGGTCCTTAATGCTGCCCCGCCTACCTACCTACCTATGTACAAGTTCTTCTAAACAACACTCCAATCAGATAGAGCTGAGCAACCAGGTCTCCACAAAATTACCTTCCATTACGACTAAATGCATTTTCAATTATGTTTTAAGGGAAACATATTTTCTGCTTTTTATGTTTGTTTGTAACATATCATAAATACGATTCTAATCAACGTATCTTTGCCATTTTTTCACTGCAAAATTGTTGCTCCTTTTCAGCCAACCAATCACATGTTAGATGGGGCGGGACTTGTCCCCATGGTAACCCTGAAAATGGAGGAGATGCTTCGAATACGTGGCGAAAGGGTCGTATTTTAACACAAACTGCAACAGGTCATTTTGGTGACTGACCCTAACCACGAGCAATATTTGCCTAAACAGAATCACATAATCTTTGTTCCTAAACTGAACCAGAAAATGAGTGAAAACCAAAACTAAACAACGACGGAAAGCAAAACAGAAAATCTGGTCGTCTGGGTTAAAGTCCGGTTATTGTTTTTTGTCATTAACCACCCGCCCTGCCTCCTAACTGGAACTGTGTCACTCTTTCAAACTAACTGCCTTTCCAACCACATCACAAATTATGTTTATTTTCTTTTTAAAAAATCACGTATCCTTCAGAGAATGCAGTTTAGTTGTAGTTTTGTTGAGACTGGGTTGCGTTCATCAAACGTTGTCCTTCTTTCTTTTTGTGGTGAATTTCTTTACTAACTTGTGTTCATCTTTCTCTGAATCCATTATTTGTTGTCTCAAATGTGAGTTAAACACATAAATGAATGTGCATCTCTCTTCATATAACTCCTGCTGCTGTTGTAATAAACTCAGTGGAAATACTCCTAAACAGCTGGAAGCGACAAACTGAACTGCATGTCACAGATCACCTGTCTGATGTAGAGATGTGTAGGCCTACACAGACTGATCTGCTCTCCATGCTCTATCTGGGATAATTTATAATTATAAGAATTTAATGAAGTGCTGTAATTGTTCCACTCTCTCTTTGGAGATAACTGGGGAACAGTCACAGAGAAAACACTCCTAAACAGCTGGAAGCAACAAACTAAACTTCAGCTCCTGTTTAGTTAGTCATTAATAACCTCTTACAGACAGATCCGTTAGCTGCATTTGACATCTAAAGACATACAAACTGTGTCTTTTGTGGTCTCTGACATGTTTATGGACCAGTGTTGGTGCTGAAATGAAGAAAGCGTCTGATGTTCCGACTTTGTTTTTACATATATAACAGCTTTTTTGATAAATTAGTGGCTTTGAGGCTTAATTTTTTTTGGCATTAGATTAGTTTGGGCAGCACAAAGCAGCGGTGCTTGATGCCAAAATGATAATTAAAATTATCATAATTATGTCCATTTATGAATTCCCTGGTGGTACTTCTCGTTAAAACAAGTAAAATCATACGGTGAGCAGCAGATTGAAATGCGGCCCATAAATTAACAGTGTTAAATAAACATGACACAGGGTTCTTGTTGGGTTTTAGTTTAATCCTTCGTCCCCTTCATCCTCCAGTAAACTGTAAAACTGAGGCTGTCCTCTGATACAAAGCAGCTCGTTACGAACCTTAATTTCATTGTTCATCTCGTGCTCGTGTTGTTTTCAGGAATGGTTTGTTTACCCAAACTAAATTTGAATTCTGTGCAGATCTCAAAGTTTCCAACAATGACCATTGATGTGCAGATTTTCTCAAAACGCAGATAAGATTTGCATGCACAGTTTCAATGTTTACGGTTTGTAAAGCCTCTGAATTAATTCTTCGTCTCCCAACGTGGTGGGGAGTTTTGTCGTCGTGTGTTTGTGAGTCTCAGGTGTATTTTCAGGTGCTGTTTTTGTTTACCCGCTCGGAGAGAAGCTGTTTACTTCACTGAAAGCGGTAATAAGAGTGAAAACGCAGGCTTCTCCCTCTGCGGCGGCTCGATTCTTCATCTTCTGCCATCTGCAGCTGAGTTGTCGGAAGCCGCTCCAGTCATTATTGACGCCACAGATGATGAAGGAGAAAAGTGACATAATTCTCTGCTGATTTCTGCTTTTTAGGGGATCTGAGGCTCGCAGGAGGCAAACACAGCCGGAGGGTAAACACAGAGGAGATAAGCATACCTTATCAAGGAGGAAATGAAAAGTTTTACACACTTTACCTGCACAGGTGATACACTTGTGATGGTTAAAGAGCAGCAAAGGACAGATTTTAGCTCCAGCTGCTGCACAGTCAGTCTTCTGTAATTGCTGCAATTTTACTCCACTTTTACTAAAAGCATCTTGTATGACACCTTAAAGTAAAACTTAAAAATAAAGTCAGAGATTAAAATCATGGTACTCTGACCTCTTCCACTCAGTTTTTTTGTTAATGTTAGTTCAAAGATGGGACTTTTGACACCTTAAGTTTTTTTCATATTTCAACTCATCTACAATCAGAAATTATTTGATCTACTTATCCAATATTGCAGATCCTGAATAAATAACATGATGAGAAATAACCATGAAATTTTCAAGCTTTTATCTTTAACCCCTTATGACCTACCATAGAACAAGTCCGCCAGAGCATATCTTTACATTTTTACATGCTGTAGTGCCTTTTTTTAAAAATCAAAATACATATATAATCAGATGTAACTATATACAGAAAGAACCAATTTGCAGAAAGTAAACATGTACATCAAAGTAAACTATATATATATATATATATACACTATATACGTCAATGGTGCAATCATAGTTCAAAGTCGAACATTACACTTCAGTAGCACCAGTGGAGCTGTGATAGGACTTGTGACAATTCCTGTCCACGATAACACACAGAGGAACAGGTTTTTGCAGATCCATATATATGTGGGTGTGGGAGAGTGTAGGGAGTGTGTGGTGAGGGTCTGGAACCACGTCATAGTTCATGCTCACAATGTAATGAAGTGTATTCCGACTTAGCGCTGGGAACACCCGCGGTCTAGATTATAATGTTTATGTTGTGTGCGCTTTATACTGGATTTCTGCAACACATTAGTGGAAGGAAACGGCGCTCTGGGACACGTTGGATGCGTCATATGAAAGTGTAACTCCTCGGGTTTTATATGCAAAAAGAATTATTGCTCTATCTTATTTGGTTGCATTTCTACCGCATTGAACAATAGATACGCAAATGGGATCGTGGGCGCTCCCGTTGGTCTAAAGAGCTACCTCTATTACACAGTGAATATTGAACTGAAATCTCCATACTCAGCTCTCCAGACAGTGAGGCTAAAGTACTGACATTCAGCTGTTATTCTAGTAGTTAACATCTGTATTGAGTGAAGAATGTATGTAAGAATTGCAGTTGGAATTACAGCAAAACCTTTAAGTACTTATAGTAACTATACACTCAGTATGAAAGTTAAAATCGCCATATATGAATGGGACCAGCTTCTAAACTGGAAAGTCATCACTGTGACCTTTTGGGTCATCTCTTATTCTTATTTTATGTCAATTTTTTGTTTTATTTATTTGCTTTTTTTCTGAGCAAATGGGCACAATCATTTCCTTTGGGATTAATAAAGTTTTATCTCATCTTATCCATCTCCACAGTGCTGTGTCAGTTCTGTTAATGGTCCAGCTGCACCTCATTATGATTCTTCTAGAGGAGAAAAAATGTTTTGGCTTATTTGTGTTTGTTTGCACCAATCACGATCGTCTTGGGCAGTGCTACGAGGAACTGTTTTGGTGGAACATTGGCAAGCACTGTCATTAAAATAGCTAATTCGCAGAACGAACCAAGTAAGCCTGCTTTATTGCACGATACAAATCCTTGACACAACTTGTCATTTTCAGCATGTAGGTTGCTGCCTAGAGGTTGTTGTTGTTTTGAGAGGGATTTTGAAAACATTAACACATAGATAGCAGAAGGGGAGGAGAAATCTGTGTGAAATGTGAGCCGGAAAGTGCAGGCTTATACTCATAGGCTACATCCGGTGGGTCAGACTAGTAGCTATCTAGTCTGACCCACCGGATGTAGGCTTCAGGAATCAGTCTGTCACTGACTGTTCCTGTTAGCTGGCTTTCTTCTCTCCTTTCTGTTAATACTATCAACTTGAAAACAACAACCACCTCTGGTCTGCAACCTTCCACACTAAAAGTTTTGCAGAGGATTTCGATAAGGCGGCCTCGCTGGGTTTATTTTGGTGGATTATCCATTTTAATCACAGTAGTCGTCTCAAATGTTCCACCACAGCGATTCTGTCTGCTACTATTTTGAGGGAACACTGAAGCCACATCCTTCACTTAGCTCTACCCAAGATGACTGTGATTGGATTACCCCCGTAGTTTCAATCGTAGCATCTGGACTTGCTTGAGTTAGCTGTTAACACTATTGAAACTCCACTCTGCTGGGTGAGTGTTGCCCCTCACCTCATTATGCGAGTCGTTAGGTCATTCCCTCTCACAATGGGATTTGTTAGCCTATAGCAGAATGATAGTGGGGTTTTGCCAGACTATTATGTACCACAGAATGGGCTGGCTAAGCAAGACTTCCTAGTTGCTAATATTGACCTGTTGGCTGTTGGGCAGGCAAGATGTGTTGTCAGACCTTGTTCTTCTCTGATGTTATTGAACCGACTGAACGTACAGTAAATGTGCTTCACACTAAACCAGTGTTTTGATGCTATGGGTGACATAATGTCATTTTCTCCAATGCAAATATAGAAAATAATGATTGGTGCAGCTTTAACAAGTTCAGAGGTTTGGTTGCTGACTATGAATGTGCCTCTTAGGTCTTGTAGCAGGAACGAAGGTAATGGTGTATTTGTGTAGTGTGCGACACTGAAAGACCGTCCAGCATCAGACCAGCCAAGAGCGTTTATGATAACAAATAGCTCTCTGGAGGTCAAGGGCATCAGGGGAAGCAGGCCACCCTATGTCTGGGGTCGGACAGAAAAAGCACATACTTATTGTGGGTTATGTCATTATTTATGGGATATTTTGTCTCCTGTGCTGCTTGGACTGATTTTATTCTTCCTTCCTCCTCTCTTCTTTCATGGGCAGATTACCCCTTTGTGTTGCTAATCTACTTCTGCAGAGGCTGTTTTCACTAATGGTGTTCCGCCTGAGGGTGGAACTTATTCACGTGGCCGTATGTACAGCCACAGAAGTCTAACAACTTAGGTCATGTACAAATGAGCCCTCCAGAAAACATCACTGAAACAATTAAAAGTCACTTCTATGGTCACAGCTGTTTCAGATCTGTGCATATTTCTACATGTTATCAGCACTAACACATGCAGTTTGGTGAAAATGGTCCATACTTGTTTGTCTGCACATGCTTGGGTGTTGCTCAGAAACGTTCACATGGCTGTTTTCTTTTATACCTGTACATTAATGTGTCCTGGTCAGCTCCTGTGTTCCATTTTGAACCCCTCCTCTAACGATTACCTGATCAAACAGTTTGACTTGCACCACGTTGCTGGGATTTGGTAGGTGTTTCGTACCCTTCTCTGTGACACTCTTTGTCTTAGTGTGGATCTCAAAATGCGTCAAAGATTTCTACATTCAGAGAAATCTAATTCATGGCAAGCAGTCAAATGATAACAAACTGTCCCATCATCATTTCCAGACAACAATAATGAACAACAGCAGTTTGATGAGGACAGCATGTAAACATATCATGGATTGAAGCAGTAATGAACGAGAGTGTGAGACCAGTAGGGCCATCACTCTGAGGTTCGAACTCAAACATATGAACCCAGTGAGAAAACATGCTAACAGACTGGGTGTTACACCCCCGGTCACCCCCCTGTATCAGGGTTAACTGCCGTCTGTGTTAACTGTTCATGTCATATCCCCATTAACCTCCATTGTGGCTCCCCAGGCCACCCGGTCCTTGTTTAAGCCTCCCTGGGTGGCAGTCAGCGCTCCAACATTAGCCTCCATTACGGCTCCCCTGGCTGCAGTTGCCCTATGTAGGGCAGCCACTGATCTTGCATCGGTGAAACTCAGTGTCTGTGCTGCTGAGTTATGGCACAGAGTCAGGTAGACTGCGTATGCGAACGCAACTGAAGGCTGATATTTGGCCCGTTTTTTTCCTTATTTGCAGCAGTGCAGCAGCTCTCCACGTGTTAAGCGTCTGTGTCAGTTGTTTTGCGCGCGGCATGCGTTCGGGGTAACCCTCTCTCTTCTCTGTAATGGGAGGCATGAACTCTCGCTCTAAACCCATTTCCAGCCCATCTGAAATACGGCAGCAAATTACCTCCAGCGGCGCCCTGCACACCAGCCCCAATCCACCCCAAATAGAAGTGACAGGACAGCGCAATTTATCGCCATAACCCCTGCACCGCCCCACCACCACCCAGCAGCCCCATACACACTGTCTGCAGGCTCGCATGTACAGCTGCTGCACACATACACAAGCCTACTGAGTGACTCCTGAATGGTGAGCGTGTGTGTAAAGGGCCTGTGATTGTGTGTACTGTACATACTGTAGTAGGAGTGTGTTATACTACTGTCTGTGTATATGTGTGTGTGTGTGTGTGTGTGTGGTCTCTACACTCCAGTGTAGGGGCCAACCTCACTGCTCTGGCCCCCTGCCCTGCCTATTATCTCATTGATTTCCTCCTCTCCTCTTTTCAATTCTCTCCATTTCCACACTGCCGTCCTTTCCATTAGAGGAGCAATTTAACAGAGTGCTGTGACATGGGAGGGAGAGAGAGAGAGAGAAAGGGGGGAGGGAGGGGAGAAACTACAGGATGGGAAACGTAAAGTGAAGAAGGGCTATATAGTGGAAGAGCTGGAAGGAAGATGAGCAAAAGAGGGGTGAAACAGAGAGAGGCATGAGCAGATAATTTTCTAGTTAAGAGCAAAGCATGACTGAAAATTTCACACAGTTTGTAAATGGAGCTAAACTGACAATTCTAATCTTTAGTCCAAGAGTGATAAAGCAGAATTAGTAAAAAATTGGTTTCAGGTTGATACGTATGAGTCAATGAGATATTCTTTTTTAATCCCTGTTCCTCTTAGGAATTTCCTTCAGAGCCGACTTCGAGCTCCCCATGACAGACACCCATCATCCATCCAGCAGTGGAGAGGAAGCAGCATGTGCTGGATTCGTGGTTCCTTGTACCGTGTGTCGGCCAATAAGCTGTCCCGCACGGCTAACATGTCAATCAACCGAACAGGTACACATGTTGTGGAGTCTTACTGATGATTGTTTGGTTCCATCAGAATAATTGAAAGAGTTTTAAAAATATTCCTAAAAGTGTAATCTTTATTTACTGGTCAAGAGAAAAAGGACTTGAGGAGTTTATGCATCAAGTTTGAATATTTTGAATATATTTTTAAATGTTAATTTGCACACCTGAGTTGTTTTTCATTTTTAATTTCCTTTGGAAAATGTTTAGCAAAAAACAAAATGCAAAAGTCAACACAGTAATTCTTCTTGCTTCTGAGAGCTCTCTGGGAAAAGCTTTACTTGACAATACTGGGACTGCATGGTGGCTCGGTTGTTAGCACTGTCGCCTCACAGCTAGAAGGTCCCCTGGTTCGTGTCCTGGTTAGGCGTGGGTTTTCACTGAGTACTCTGGCTTTGTCCCACAAAAACATGCTGAGGTTAATTGATGATTCTAAATTGTCCGTAGGTGTGAACGT